>BLXL01010239.1:0-32331 GCA_023170135.1 Acarapis woodi
AATCGCATGGTTATTAAATGATAATTTTTGAGATTAATAAAAATCTAATCAATTCGAAACAGCACAAACTAGAAAGTGAAAGAATTTTTCATTTGTCGTTTAATTCTTAACATTTAGTGAATTTACTGCGTGCTTAGTCTAAATTTAAACACTCGTCAAATTTAGAGAAAATAATTGGCTTTCTTACAAAACTTCATCTTATACTATTAATTTTGACAAAAAAATTGTCTGCTCAGTCGGAAAGATGACTGCTTACAGGCTCATGTTGAAACGAATAAAAAATTAAATATG
Organism: Acarapis woodi; assembly: GCA_023170135.1. Taxonomy (NCBI): domain Eukaryota; kingdom Metazoa; phylum Arthropoda; class Arachnida; order Trombidiformes; family Tarsonemidae; genus Acarapis; species Acarapis woodi. Next base: position 292 of record BLXL01010239.1, read on the forward strand.
TGAGTAATTCCAATGCTAGAGTCAAATTTCTTTAAACTAATTCAATAGAACATTTTTAAAATAACTTTGTATATTTTAAAATATATTTTGAAATACTTAAGATACTCATTCATTGTGTATCTTCAGCAATTTCGAAAAATGACATTTTTTAGGTTCATAAAATTTTTAACAATTCGTACATAAAAATAAATCTAATTTTTTTTTTTAATTTGAACTTTGACTTCCTATCTCAAGAAAAAAGTATGAATAAAAGTAACTTAATTTTTTTGTTTTTTTATAATTTAATTTATAAAATCCTTTTTTTCAGCCAATATAATTGTTAAATAATAACTTAAAACGATAAATTCTATTTAAAGACTAATGTAATCTTTTGTCAAGCATTTTTTGTCATCTTTGTGATGTAAATTTTTTTTCTCTTACTTTTTTAACTTTAAAATTTCTTTGAAAAAATACCTATTAGTATTTTCAAAAAAATACAATAATTAATTAAACCCTTATTATTGTCTCCAAATGCAATTTTTAATTTTTCGATTTCAAATGTTTGAAATCGAAAAAAATATCATTAATTTAATATATATATCAGAAAATAAAATTCGTTCATGATCCTTCGAAACAATAGTAGTGTTGAAAGAAAATTGTTGAGCAACAAACCAATAAAATTAAATAAATTTAAATTCTTAAAATTTTTAAAATATATGTAATAATTTTCAAATAGTTTTCGAAAAATAAAACAGATTGCGTTACTTCATTAGATACGATTGCCAAAAATTTTAAGATTTTTTATAAAATACTGTTTAAATTTAAAGAATTTTTTTGAGCGTAATAGAAATTCATCTGAGATTCGATTGATTACAAATCAAAGGAGAATGAATTTCAAAAATTTTAAATCATAATATTTGAAAAAAAAATTTTGTTGCTTCTCGATTTAATTTTTTCAAGTAATGAGTTTAAAACTAAAGAGATTCAATTAAATTATTTTGATCTTATTTTTTTAAAATTTATCAATCAAAAAAAAATTTATTTTTCTAAAATCATCTTTTGGTTTTGTAATTTTCAAATTAAATTTTGTGAAGCTAAAATTATTTCGTATATCATCTTTTATTTACAATGATTCGAGGTAATAAAGGAATCGCACAATATCCGGAAGATCTTATAGTATTTTTTCAGCAATTTTTTATGTTTATAGAAAATACTAATTGATGATTGACTTATATTCAACATCATACAAAATATTCGAATTACCAAAAACATTTTTTTAAAAAAGTAAAAATGAATTTAAGCTCTAAAAATATTTTAGGATTTAAGAATTCATCAATTTTATTAACATACAAATCAAGTTTTGAAAATATATAGAAAAAAATAAATATATATTCAAATAATAAATAAGTCAACTAATACTTATTAATATTTATATCTTCGATTTTATTTTCTTGTTCAATCAAAAATTATACAGAATCTAATTTTCGAATTCAAAAAAAAATGTAAAATTGATGTCTTGTATCGAAATAAGAAAATTATTTTTCATTTATTCTTAAAAATCATTTATTCTTTTGAAGTTTATATTACATTAATTCCAGTAAACCAAGACTAAATATACAGTAATATATTTGAAGCAAAATCTGATTTTTTAAAAATTACTTTTGATTTGAAATGCTCTTGAACTTAAAATTTTAGAAAAAGTTCAGTTTTTGCTCTCTATGTATTCATGTTTGGCACAGTTAAATTAATTGAAAATTTTTTAGTCTAAATATAAAATTTTAGCACGTACAGTATATTTGTTTACAAATCAAAGATTTTCAAATTAAAATTAAAATTAAATGTTTAATGTTTTGCCGATAAAAAAAATATCATTATAAAATACAAAAGCCATGAGAATCACCAATTTTGAATCGGCCCGACAAAAAAGATAATAAAAGTTCTAGATGTTAAGACAATCGGGCAAACGAATAAAGTTTCTGAAATGTAAAGAATTTGATTAAAGAAATTTTATACTTTAATTATGATAATGAAAGACACTTTGACTTGATTTATAAATTTTGATAAATAAGGAAAGTTTGATCAGAAAAATTAGAAAATGATCATAAATTATTGCGAAACAGAAACATTATAAGAAATTCTTTGTTTAACTAAAGGTTTTGATCGGTTTTGTTTATTAATGCAAATTTCGTAAATACTATGTGCTTAAAATTTATATCGAAAAACTAGCATAAGTTTTTCATTGCTAACTAAGAAGCTTGTTTTATATCATCTTATCTGAATCTTGTAGCTGATAACTTTTCAACAGTTTTTAGAGAAGGATTCAAAAATTATTCTTTAATACATTTTTTTAGATATTTTAATCGGTGAGATAATTTCTGGACAGGACGTTTATGGTTCATATGAGTACACAAATGCTAAAGTAGTAAAAATTTAATTACTAAATTGCAACTCATCTTACGCCCCCTATAAATTTTATACATATGACATGAAATTTTCAAAATTTGAGTGCGCAAGAATATTTAAATTGATTACTTGTGTATTTTTTTAATGGATGTAAAAAGTAAAAAATCATAAAGTCACAGGGAAAAACTAAGATTTTAAATACTGTTTTCGTAGTTAGAATTGAAAATTTAAACATAGATTTTTTTTAAATGAAGTGTAAAAAATTAATTTTTTTTTATCATTTACGATATAAATATCATATATTCAAAATTAAAAAAAGAAATAATATCTTTGTGTTTGTGAAATTTCTTGTAAAATAAATCAGAAAAAAATTTTTCGTTTTGAAGTACGATAAATAAAAAAGATGACTGATTATTATAAATATTATATTTGTTGACAATGTGAAGAAAATGCATTGGAGATTAATAGATAGATGACTGAAAAAAAATATAAACAAAAAAGGTAAGTATCAATAATATAGTAACTACTTATAAACAGTTTTAGAAAATGCAAAAAGTAAAAAGCGAATTTCTTGACTCAATCATGTGTTCAAAGTATTGATTGTGGCCTCAACACTATTAGATGGTCTTTTTATTTTTTCGAAAATTAGTATGAACCCACCTTTAATAATTTTTTTTTTAATATCAAGAAAATAATTTAAAAGGAAAATTAAAAAAATTCTTGAATTAAATAATTCTGAAGTTCATTGCCATTTACTGTTCATAGCGTATATTTTATTTTACAAAAAAAAGTATCATAGAATGTAACATTTTAGTTTGATATTTCTTAGTTTTTAAATCACAACTAATTGAGAAAAAAATATTTTTCTTTCTGATTGAAAATATCTTCAATTTGAAACTTTCAGTCTCAGTTCGAATAATCATGCTCCAATAATTTCATTTATTTTACCATCTGTAAATCATTTTTTTCATATTCAAAATTCCTATTTTTAAATTTTTCAAGAAAAATTGTGGAAGGTCACTTTGTTATCTGTAAACTAAAAAATACTCCTGTAAGCCGAATTCATTCTAATTTTTAATTTTTTTCTATTTTCTTAGACAATAATTTTTTTTTTTTAATTTATGTTTTAAGTTTATTGTGATTGAATCAATTGATTTTATTAAAAAAATAAACAATTAAATTCGACCAATTCTATTTTATACAACTAATTAACAATGAGATTCAAAAAGATTTTTTTTTGAGTGTCATTAATTTTTGTAATCAATTCGAAATTATTTTTTATTTTTTTTTCTGCTAAGAAAAAGTATTCATCCGTTTTTTTTTTATCTTAAAATAATTTCATCAACAGATTATATGTGAAATACAAAAAAATTTTAATTTGGTATTAATGATACTATTTTATGAATAAATTTTAATATACATCATGTATGTGTGTTTATGAACTGTAAAATGTGATATTTTGGAGATGTCCAATTGGACGAGATTAGCTTAAAATGCACGATCAATCGTTTATTTTGTCGATATATTTTAAATTTTAAGTCAAATTCATCAAGCAATTAATTTCAAATAAGTAAAACTAATTACCAAAGATATGTATGATTGCTTAAATATATAATTCTAATAAAAAATTTTTCCGTTTTTTTTTGTTTGCTAATTACATTATAAACATTTTGTAGCAAAAGGTTACGAATTTTCCCAGCTGAATAAATGAATCCAAAATTCATTGAACTCAATGATTATTGTACCTGTAATTATCTTAACCCGACAAATGATTGAATTTTTGATCGAAACGGACGAACTAAAAGTTGCCATTTATTTTATAAATAAACTATTAGTAGTTTTTCAAAACTTGATCGTTTTGAATAAGATAAGTTCGAAGGTGAAATATTTGAGAAATTTCTAAATTTCACTGTTTGATAGTCCAATTGAAAAAGACTAAGTTTAAATAATTATATTTCACTATGTCATTAAGCACAAAGTCCTTCTTTTATATCTTTAATAATCTATGATTAATCTATACAATCAAGTTGATTTGAGAAAGTGTGCGCTTTAGTGATTTTACTTTAATTTTCTTTTCATAATTACGAGCATAAATCTGAAGTTATTTAATTATTTTTCTGATTAACAAGTGCAGAGAAAGCAATAAATAAGCAAAAGAGAGCGAGAAGGAGAACGAGAGATTGACTGGCATGTCAAAAAGAATTTCACTAATTATAATTGACAAAACTATTAAACAATATAGATCGAAATCAATTATTTATTCGAAAAGTAACTAGTATATTTGGTAAACACAATTAATCATCAAATATTTGTTTGATAAAATTTTGAATTGAAATGCCGTTTGTAGTGCATTGACCTGAAAACGATTTTAAAAATTTTAAAAATTTTATTTTCAATTTTATTATCTCTATTAGGTCGACCAAACTGTATTTTATTTAACATATAAACCGATAATTGAGGCTTAACAATTTATAGTTTTTTTTTGAAAAATATCAAATTAAAAATTACCTCGCTCAAATTAACATAAAATAATACTAAATAATTTTTCGGTTTCTTGAAATCTAAATTCAAATTGGTTATATTAGACAAAAATATAATTTCTAACCACAGTTTTTCGAAATAATTCGTCGGGTAACATATTGCTGATTAATAAAGATAAATAAAATATAAGCAATTTTAACAACCTTATTTAAATGACCAATAATTTTTTATCTAATAATTTGTTTATTTTAAAGCTACAGTTATCATTTAGTTTGCATAGTTTAGAAACTTATTCAATTTTAATATTTGTCAGTATACTTTTCAAATATTTAAATAAATCATGTATGCTATTTGTTTATGAAGCAAATAAAAAAATTCTCATTTTTAATGTTATCTTAATAATCATTTATTTAGATACAAAAAATAATTATAATAATTCTTTTTTAGTTTATTCAATTTAAATTCGGTGACAAATTAATTTAAATTTTTACAAATTCATGAACTTTATTTTTAAAGTAATACATAGACAATATACTTAAAAAAAATTTCAAATTACGCAATAGGAGTCACATATTCAGAGTTTGAAAAATAAATGAAAAAATTCAGTTTTCTGAGTTTAATATTGAATAATCAACGTAAAAACAGATTTGAAAATTTTTTTTTCTCGAATCGTGAGATAAAATTTTTTATTGATTTATATATGTGTTTATTTACATAAAATCAATTAAAATATCTAATATTTTTCTTGAGTATAATTTTAATTTTTTAATAAAATTTTTATCTCATTAATTTTTTCATTTTGATTAAATAAAATATTAGATGATATTTGATTTGATTTATTATATTCTATTTGAAATAATAATAATTATATCATTATTTCACTCTCATTTAGAACGATTGAATTGATGAGAACAATATCAACACTTCCCCCATAAAAAGTTACATGCTTCTAAAAAGGAAAACATTTTTAATTTTTTTTTTAAATTTTATTTTAGTAAGCTATGAGGCTAAGTGCTAAAAAATTACTAATCGACAAATTTTTTTATGGATATTAATAAATGTATACTGTAAATCAAGTTTAATTTAATTTAAATAAAAAAATTGTCTACATTTTGAAAAATTTATACTCAATTGATTTAGTCATTTTAGTTATTGCAAACAATGAATGTGAATGCTTTGTAATATAAAATAATCTTTGCCTATGTGTCATCTACCAATATTTTGTCAACATAATCATCGATTTTAATTTGAATTTATTTATTCTTGTTCAACGAGTATTAACAAAACAGAAATTCGCAAAATTTGAAATTCTAGCATCTTTCAACTGTACGCATATTAAAATTAATAATTATATCGATTTCTTAAAAATTTTGTTGTCAAATTTTTGTAGTTAGCTAGCATACTTAATGAGATTATTTTTTTCAGATGAAATAAAAATAAATTTAAAATTTACAATGATATTAAATTTTGACATTATAAATAATTATATAATACACTGTGTTATTGTGTGCTGATGTCAAAAATCATCACTCTCTTGGTCAATTTAACTCCCGCTTCTGTTGAACCTTTTTTTTATTGTTTTCAAAAAGTTTTATTCAAAAGTTTTTGTCTTTTAAAAAAAAAATGCTTTTATTTTTTGTTTGAGAAGCGATATGATAATTGAAAGGATTTAAATTATTTTTTTATAATTTAAATTTTAATTTGATTTAAAATTTTTTTCCAAATCACATTTATTGAATTAAAAATTTTTCAATAAAAAATTCTGAATATTTTTGAAATCACCTTATTGTGATTGATTTTTTTGTTTTAATTTTTTTTTTTTTAGGATTTATCCATCATATCGAATTCACAAATTTTTATATAATTCTTAAAAAGTTGATTTATTTTTTATTTTTGATTTTTGCAATCAACTGAAAAAATTTTACCTAAATAATAATTTGTATTAAAACTAATGCTCAAATAGAATTCATTTTGATAATACCTTATTCATTTTCTTAATTGTGAAAAAATTTAATATCAGAAAATTTTCATTTGTCACATTTGTTTAATTTTTTTTTCATCATTTAAAGGTTCAAATATAAAATGAAAAATAAATATCACGTTGAACTTACACCTGAACTTATTAAACGTGCTCAAGAACGTTTAGATCACATTCTTAATAAAGGCTGTTTAAAAAGTGGAGTGTCTGAAGATTTTGATTCAACAATTAAACCAGACTGGTACAATGAGGAAAGATTCAAAAAAGCTCGATTGATTGCCAAAGAATATTATACAGGGTAATTCAAACTTGAATGGTAATCATTTTTTAGTTATAGAAAAAATTTTTTTATTAACAGAATCGCATTCAGCTCATTAATCGGATTGTTATCGGTAGTTCAATTACCAATCGGTTTATTACCTTTGTTATCGACTGGGAAATCCAAAAATGTTTCTAAATTGTTTAGTCGCTATTTGAATACAGTTTTACATGTAAATGCGTGGTACAAACATGATCCGTTCGATCCGAAATCTAAAGCTTTTAAAAGTCAACAAATGGTAAAAAAAATGCATAAAAATGCAGGTTAGTATATTTGATAAAATTCATATTTTACAAAATCTTAATATTTCTTTAATGTTTAAATTAATCTAATTTTTTAATTTGAAGGTAAATTGATGAACTCTAAAATATCGGTTTACGATTTCGTCAAAAAAATAATTGAACAATCAGACAATGAAAATAATAATAATACAATCGATATTGAACGTATTATCAGACACAAAGATAGAGTCTGGATATCACAGGTGAATTGTCGAATTATTGATTCAATCAATTGAAATTATTTTGGTTTATGTCTATTTTTATTTGGATAGGCCGATATGGTTTTGACACAATGGGCATTCATTGGAATTTTGATACTTGAACCTTATCAATGTGGAATTCATGCTGCATCCAAAGAAAAACTTGTTGAAATTGCTTATCTTTGGCGAATCAATGGATATAAAATTGGAATAGAAGACGAATTCAACTTATTCAATGAATTGGACTATGATTTACTTTACACAATATGTAAACTTATTTTAGAGCAAGAATACATTCCATTTCTTGAAAATGTCGCATCACCAGTCGGCTATGGAATGGCTAGAGGTATTATAATTGCAATGCGCCCTTTGATGGCTTTTTCAGAATTCAGAGCATTTATTAAATACTGGTATAAAGTGCTTAATATTAATAGTTATAAATTAAATAGAATGAGTGAAAACTTGAATAGTGAAAAATATGAATTTCCGAATAGAGCAACTAAAAACGAACTTAGCGAAGAAGAACGAAAATTTTTGCTCGAAAATGGTTACAATGATAAATATATTGTACCGAATCCACATATTCGATTTGAAAAATTTAAACTTGAAAAATTTTCGGAAAAATTCTGTTATAGTTTGCTCAAATTCGACATTAATATGTTGCTGAAAAACAAATTTTTCAGAAATTTAACACGAAAAACAAATAAGGGAAGAGTAAATTCAGCATTGAAAAAAAAAAATAAACTTATTAAATCTATTTCTAAAAATTATGATGAAAAAAATCAATATGGTATCTGTCCATTTGCGGGGGATATAAAAAATGAATATTATGAGTTTGTTGACGTTGATAAACTAACTCAAACTGAAGTACAAGCATAAAATATTATTTCATTTACTCATAGGTGAGTTTGATAAATATTGGTTTTGATTCTAAAATCAATTTGATTAAGATTAAATTTTATGTTCCCAGCAGCACTTGCTGAGCTTTAAGGCTATTTTTTTATTATTATTTAAAACATATTATAAAATGATTATAATTTAAATGATTATTTTTTTATAATAAAATATAATTTTTTTAATAAATACAAGTGATTTTTTTCATTTTACATCTCAGAAAAATTAAATACGAATCGGATAAAGACAACATCAACACAAACTTTAAAATGATGAAATTACAAAATAAATGAACCTTGATATTTTAAATTGTGCAGATAATTTGAGTAAAAATTAGTATTTGAATTTTGGCTTTTTCTTAATCACTTTCATATTTTTTTGTATGATTTCTTGAATAAATTTAATTGAATTTTAAATATTAATTTTATAATAATAAGTTTTAGTGATCAAATAGGCAAATGGTCTCAAATTTTGTTGAATAAAATTTTTTTGTAATGCAAGTGATGCAAAAAAGTTTCTTTAATAGTCCTAATAATTCTGAACAAAATAATTTGCTTCTTTAAGAATTTCTTAAGTAATTGAGACATCTACTTATCGGGATTCAACCTATTTGATATAAATAGTATTCAAATAGTGATCCTAAATGATGGAGGCTTGCAGCTGAACCTTTAATTCTTTATTTTATTCATTATTTTTTTATTTTTTGTATCATGTTGGACAGCATGATTACTCAACAAAATATTTTAATATTCAATTCACTCCTTTTATAATCATTGTGGCGTTAGCAATTTGAAAAGCAAAATAAGGACAAAGATTTTATAATTGAATGTGATAGAAATTTCAAATATTTAAATATTTGTAAAGAATATGTCAAACACATAAAGCAAATTCAAAGATGATAAATTTTCGAGGTGTGATAACCAAAGGATATATTCATAAAAATATAGTGGACAAAAGAGTAAAGCGATAAAAACAATCATAAGACAAATATTAAAAGAACAATCATTAAGATTAGAAAAAGTGTCATAAATTAAACCTAAGGACTGATTCAGGATAAAAAAAAACAAAGAAGATTAACATAAAGCTAAAAAAAAGTACAAATATCTAGCTTCGAAGGACTCTGAACCCTTTGTACAATCAGGGTCTCTTTATACTCAAATATTAATTAAGTTTTAGAAGTAAACTCAGAGTATCTTGAATTCATTCAAAGATACAAAAGAATTCTTGCATAAACGAATGATTAAGCTTTATTCGTAAAGGCAAAAAAATTATAGTCTTGTTGCTTGCCTATATTTTAGAACTGAATTCTCACAAACTTACTTCGTTATTTGATTTTGAAAAAAATAAGAAAAATTATTCATATTTTTATAATTTCAATGAATCTAAAAAATTAATGAATATGGTATCATTATCAAAATTTTTGAGATGAGATATTTGAAGATAAAATGGAGTGAGTAATAAATTTTACTTATCAAACCATTACTCACAACCCTTTGGGAAAATGTCGCTGTTGTACGAATTTGTAGAAGCAGGGGAGAACTAAGAATAAGATAACAGCTAAGACAATTTAAAAATTTTAACGAATAATTCATTTTTTGATGAAATGAAATCGTTTTAATAAAAGGAGGGTGAAAATTGTGGTTGAAAAGCAATTAATCTTAAATAATTTAAAAAATCCTACAAAATAGCAAAAATACATCTTGCAAATTTAAATCAAAGTTTACATCTAACAAGTTTTTAATCGTCTGGCAACAGCATTCAAAAAATTTATAAAAAATGCGCCATAAATCATATCATTTTGAATGCATTCTTGAAATGAAAATAAAAATAACGAAAAGAAATAATACTTACGTCTATGAAAAGTGAAAAAAACTTGATAAAGTTGCTTGACGATTAAAAATTATAATCACCAAAATTGTTGAATGAAAAAAATTAACATTTCGAAATGGAAAAACTGCAAATCAACATAATGGATAAAAAACCCTGAAACACAAGATGTTTTAGTGAGTTGCATTCCAACATTTAAGTAATATATATTTTTTATACACCTTTTAGGCATAATGTCCAGACCAGCAAATTTTCCTAATTGCCACGCAGGTACTTTCCCTGAACTTTCAAATTTTACCAAAGGTAAATCACAATTATTCAAATGAATCAAAATGGAATAATAAAAATAGCTATTTGTGTAATTGGAAAGAAAAACAAAAGAAATTATTTAAAACTAAAGATAATAATGTCTTCACTTTTAAATGATTAAATTGAATTAAATAATTATTTAAAATAAAATGTACTTAGATTATTAGAATTTATCTTCGATTATGTTATGAATAAAGCAATATGAGTAATTATTTATTTCGTAATACATTTTTTTAATTATTTCAAAAAATTCCTATTGGTAAATTTGAGTTTGAAAATATCCACTTTTTACGGTTTTTTTTGTATCGTAGGTATTTTCGACAAAAATTAATTTAGAGTCTATCATAAGATAAAGATTAAATAAAAGTAGCGATTCGTTTGATTTCATTTTCATTCGTTTTTATTTAAACAGAATAATCTATGTTTTTTTTTATTATCGTGACAAACAAAATTTTTATTCTTTTTTTAGCAAGAGTGTGATAAAGATGAATAAAACTTTGTTTTTTTTTGAATGATTATCAAAAAAAATTTATGTTAAAATATAAAAGAATTTATTCAATAAAAAAACATTCATCGGTCACAACTTTACTGAAAAATTTCTAAAATTTACTCACCTTTTGATGTTTGAAAATTATCTTTAAATTTTGAGAATTTTAGATATGAAAAAAGACTGTCTACATGTAAATTTGACTCCTCAACTTATTCAAAAGGCGCAAACTAAATGGGATTTAATTTGTAAAGAAGGAAGTACTAAGTGTGGAGTTAATGATGAAATTGACACCACAGTGAAGCCAGATTGGTAAGTTCAAGTATTAATAATAATCAAATCAAATTGATAGCACAATTTTTAAAAAGGTATGACGAACAGCGCTTCTTGAGGGGTCAATCATATATTTGTGATTACTATGCAGCGTAAGAGACTTTTTTTATAATTTGAATTAGAACTTATCATTTTTTTATTTAAAATAGGCTTATTAATAGTATGTCTATGGGTCTTTTGGTATTTCTGCAATTACCTATTGAATTAAATGCATTAATGGGTACAGGAAAAAGTAAAAATTTGGCAAAATTATTCATACGTTATTTGAATACTATGCAATATGTCGATGAATGGTGAGCATTAAGAATAAAAATAATTTCAACTAGCTCTTATTCTTTTTTTTGCAATAGGTATCATTCAGATCTATTTGATCCGAAAAGTAAATCATACAAATCCTTGTCATCTGTTCATTGGATGCATAAGAATAGTTTTAAAATTTTAAATAAAAAAATGTCTGTTTGCGAATTCGCAACTCAAATTTTGAAAGAAAATAATCTAAATTTTAATGATGAAGATATAAAAAAATATATACGAAGTAAAAATCGAGTCTGGATTTCACAATTCGATATGGTTTTAATTCAATGGGCATTTTTAGGTTGCTGTATTTTAGGTATGCTTTTGAGAATATGTTTATAATTTTAATGTTATTTTTAAAATCGTAATTTGAAGAACCAGAAGCATCGGGAATGCATGGAATCACAATAGAACAAATGCAAGACATAATTTATGTTTGGAAAGTTATAAGCTACAAATTAGGGATTGATCCAAAATATAGTTTAGTAGAAAGTGTAGATTTCGATTTCGTTTATGCTATGTGTAAATTAATTCTGGAACAAGAATATCTTGTTCATATGGTAAGTAATGGTAAAATACTTATTTATTGGAATGATATTTTGAATTATTTTTTCCTTTTAACAGGAAAATGTATGCGCTCCGGCTGGTCTTCGAATGGGTGAGGGGGTACTATTTACTTTGAAAAGCGTAATAATTGGAGCCAATTTTAATGTCCTTATAAGATATTGGTACAAGATCTTAAATGTCAATAGCTATAAAATCAATCGATCAAAGTATGAGCATAATACAATTCAATTATTAAAATTGACAAAAAAAAATCAAATCACCGATGAAGAGAGAGAAAGTATGCTTAAAAATGGTTTCAATGACAAATATATTGTTTTTGATTGCGATACTCCATTTGAAAAATTTCAATTAAATGGATTCAAAGAACGAATGCTCTACAAATATTATGTGATATTAATTAGAAAAGTTTTAAAGTATAAATGGGGTAGAAAGTTTGCAAATAACATGATTCGGAACGCTATGTTCAAAGTTCTACGGATCAAAAAACAAAAATTGAAAAAATATGAAGAGATTGAAAATGAACGTTTTAAATTTACTCAATGTCCATTTTTGAGCAGGCAATTAGAAAACGAAGAATAGTTCAACATATGCATTTCAGATTTTTAGTTTTGATATCTTTTTCTCTTTAAATCATTGTAATTGATTTTGATTTTTTATTGAAATCTTTAATTCGTAAAATCTCAAATCGAAAAAAATTTTACATGTCATATAAAAAAACGAAAGAGTTTCTGAAAGATTAATTCAACATATTAAAAAAGGATATTTTTTTTTGTATCTAAAAATTTATATTTAAATATAATTATTGTTTAAAATTTTAAATTATTTAAGCCTTCAATTAAGATATCAAAAAAAAAAAAGTCTAATAAAATATTCATTAAACGTTTCGAATGGAAAACCTTGAATTAGTATCATAAAATTTTGATTGTACTTATCATAGGCACTTTTTTGCTATTCTATTTTTTTTTAAATACAAGTAATAAATAATTAAAAATTTATTGCAAGCGTAATCAAAACTCGCGAGAAAAAATTCTCATTCAAGATTCAGTTAATAATTTAAATACAACAAAGAGACAAAATTATTGAAACAGAGTTTTAAGAATCAAAATTTGAAAAAATTTATTTTATTTTAATTGTCGTTGTAAAAGCTCGTTCATCTTCTGATCTTTCAAGTTTTGCCGAATTTTTTCGTTCATTAAAAAAGAGTAAAAAATGAAATTCTGGATTAAATTTAATACAATAATAACTGTGATTCTATTATCTAATATACAAGGTAAGTTGTTCTCAACTGGTTTTTGCAGATAATTTGAATGTACAGTCTATGAATTTTTATTTAAATTTTTTTTTATTGATTATGATAACTCATTAATAAAATGAGTTACATATAAAAATCAAAATAATTTAACTGACTTAATTTTTTATATAATATTACAGAGAGCGGAGCACTTTTTTGTTATCAATGTCTGAACACACCAAGCAGTATCTACCCGAATACTCTGCCATGTCCAAGTGTTGTTGAATTTGATTTAATGAATATTGTACTTTGTGATGATACACATAATAGTTGTGTGATGTTCACTGAACGTGATGGAAATGTTGAAACACCAATCGCAGCAGGTCAATATCATTGTGCTTATTAATCTTGTATTTTTTTTGATCTGATTTATATTTTTCACTATTTCTTTTTTTTAATTATTTGAAGGATGTGCCTGGCGAAGAATTGAATCTGAAAAGCAGACTGGCTACTTTCGAAATTGTCAGAATGGTAGATGTGAAAATCATTGTGCGACCGATTATTGTAGATATGGGTTTAGAACATAAGTCTTAAAATGTGCGCTTAAAATTAACAGTTACATTTTGAATAAAATTTCAAAATTTCAAAATTTCTATTAGCTTCTCTTTGCATCTTTAGAAAATAATTGAAAAACTGAAGAGGTTTGAAATTCATATTTAGCCATTTTGATCTGTAATTCTTGTAATGATTTGAGCATAGGTATGGAATTAATTGAGGTCACTTTTTTGATATTTTGCGGTTTCAAAGGTTGGGCTGGTGCCCAATTTATACATGTTTCTAATCTACTTTTTAATTGATTGGTTAATTGACCAGGGTAAGTTTGAAAAACAGGAATCCAACAAGGCATTAACTATTCATCATAAAGTAATTAAAAAGAAAAAAATTTTATTTATTTTGTGCAATGAATTATTTTAAATACACTTACTCTAGTCAAAAGGTTCGAGTTACATTCCATCAAGGCTTCAAGTAATTTTAAAAAATGTAATGTAACAGTCTCTGCGATCTAAAAATAGAAAATATTTTTTATCAAAAACATATCTTAATAAATAATTGAAGATTTAATCACACTTACGCGCTGATAATCATTCTGTTCAAATACATAACAACATTAAAATAAAAAAAAAAAAAAGTTATTTTTTCAAATATTTAATAAATCGCATACTATCGAAAACAATAGACTATCAAATGGTAAAAAATAAAATACTTTCACAAATATTTATTTTTTTTTTTATTTCAATTAAAATTAATTGAATAATTAAAAATAGCTTTATGTGATGCGCTTACTTGTTTAGAACTGCTGATTAATTGCAAAATATTTGGCGTGACTTTGCACCAAAAATCACACAATGTTAATGTACACCAATTATATTGTTCACTACCAGGTTGATTTTGTTCAGCTATCGTTTCGCAATACATAGTCCATAATTGACAAAGTACGAATGCATGAAAAAGTGATGTCATATGCAAGACAGATAAATTGGCTTGTTCAGGAAATTCACTTAGAATAATCTAATAGAAATCTAATTATTAATTAAATGTGCACATTAAGAATATCAGAATAAGTTTAATTACCTGTATATTTTCAGCAATGTGTCCATTAGCCTCAAGTGGTATGGGTTGAGTCAAATGAAATTTAGGCGAATTTTTCATAATCATTGTGTGTGCAATTGAACCATGTAATAACCAACTCAACAGACGTATATGTGAAACGCAATCCAAAAAATCTCGAGCTTGATTCACGGTGGGAAGTGAGTAAAGCCATGGGAGGTATTTGGTGACAGCTAAATTTAAATAAAATTTAAAGAAATTTTAAATAGATTAATTCCGGAACATAATAAATCGGCAAATTTTTTTTCTGTCGAACCTCTGTGATCTTGTCCATCACGCCGAGTCATTTCAATCGCTAAATATTGTGAAATGCCAGCCTTTATTTGAGCGCCTAACATTTCTTCACTGATTTGTAAGAAACTTGCATCTGTATTTTTTATTTTAATAAATTAGTCGCATCATGAATTTCAAATTTAAATTATTATCAAACTCACTTATTATTGTATTCTTTATCCGACTAAGGCTGTGTACATCACTTATAAATTCAATCATATCTTGAACGTGTTGTTTTCCAGCTTCTTGTGCTAATGTATTAAAACTACTTATATGTGGTTCAATATTTGAACTTATATTTTCAATGCATATTGATGGTACAAGTGTACCATCAACATCCTGCAAAAGAAACTGCATAAGTATCATTACATTTTCATCGGGTATAACATTCTTCATTTTTAAACAATTAACTAATTCATAGACTATTGTTCGGGTCAAGAGAAGACGATCACGTTCTTTAGAAAATGTTTTGCAACTTAGATGACAAAGTTCAAGCAATAGTTCATAGTCGAGTGGACTTTGTTGAATAATTTGCGACAACATTTTAGAATAAATTTCTAGGATCGTTTTATAGCTATTTATAGCGGGCAAACGTATCGTTTGTAACATGATTCGAATGAGTGGTGTCAAATTATAAATACGATTTGGTGGTATATTAAAACTTAGCTTGCGAAAAAAAGTTTCGAGAATGGGAAACAAATTTGACCATCCTGAATGATTAGCAAGTTCGGGCTGGATACTTTCCATATAAGTAGCTACATTAGTTAATATTTGTTGCATTTCTGCTATATTTGGCAAATGCTTTCTATCAATCAAATCTTTAAATAAAATGTTTAATGGTGAAATTATATTTAATTCTGTATAATCGGCTAAAGCGATAGTGATGGCTCGAAATATTTCATCAGTCGTAAAAAATGAAGCAAACAATTGTTGAAAAATACCATTTGTAGAAAAATTTTGTAAAATGCATCGAATAAGTTGCTTGGCAACTGATCTTATATTTCCGGGTACGTGAATAAATGTATTAAATTCGTTTTGCCAACTATATGGATTTTTAATTGTGTACTTTGACATTAGACTCAAAATAAGCGGAATAAGTGGTGCGGCCATAGCTGGTTCTCGATTTAAAAATGTACCTAATATTGTAACACATAAGTCTAATTCATGCTCACTAAACTCTTCAATTATTTGATTACATGTTATACAATATTCATAAAGACTATCTTCATGTATTTTATTACGAAGAGATTTTTTTGAAAACTTTGTATTTATTTGTCTCATTTCACCACTAGTCAAATCAATAATAGAACTGCTTGAACCAGGTGTGCTCACCGTTGTACCAACACTTTGTTGATCAATTTTACGATATTTACGTTGTACATTTCCTGCTACTGTACCTGAATCAGCCATTTGTTTTCTTGACTTTTTTTGTTTATAATGTCTCAATGCTTTTGATTTTATGTGTTCACCATTTTGTTGTCCATTTTTTAGCACATCATCTTCAGGAATATCGATACTAATACTGGTTCCACTACTACCAAAAGTACAACTAGTTGTTTGAATCGAATTCAATTGTTTTTTCATTTCGCTAAATTTAAATTTTTCAACTTTATCTACTTTGCTTTCGGATAAACTTTTCTCTTTCTGACTTTTGATTGGGCTCAAAGATAGATCATAATTCGCATCAATTGAACCCTCTTGTCCAACTTTTTTGATTAATGCTTTCATAGCTGTTGTCTTTGTCTTTTCAATAGGCAAACTTGTAGTGATAGTAAGTGGTGATTTAGGTAACTCATCATCCAAATTGGTATCTTCTAAATTCACTGTATCATTTGATGAATCTGGTGTAATCAGAGTTTTTAATTTAGGTTTAATAATTGTCATTTGCTTAATTGTTTTGCCTTCATTCGTAATAGATTGATCAAATTGTTTATCTTTTAAAGAATGTTGTGATTCGTGAGTCGGATCATTCTTTATCAATTTTTTAGACTTTTTATGTTGTTCTGTTTGATGTTTAGGTGATAGTCCTATTGGTAAAAGTCGCTCGGTGGTTGGAAGAGGAAAGTCCATTGACACAAGTGCATCAATTTTATTGGATACATATTGTGTGCCGATTGGTAAAAGACGTTCTTGAAATGGTTTAATAGAAAGTACACTTTTTGATGAGTGTGAAAACTCAATTTGTTTTGTTCCTCGATTTAATTTATCAAGACTGCTTGTTTTTTCGAAATGTGCTAAATCTTCTACCTTCAAACTGTTAGCTAATGTCTTCATCTCAACAGTTTCTACTTCAACAGCTTTCTTTTTAGATTTTTTCTTTTCATATTGTTGATTTGCTACTTCAGTTGATGATAATTTATTCTTAAATGAATATTCTAAATTTAATTTATTTGCAAATGATTTATGTTTAGGCGAGATATTCTTAATTGATTTATCAATAATTCCATCATCTTTACCAAATAATTTACTTAATTTTCGACTACTCTGATTCACTTCATCCTTCATGACTTTTATAGTATCAGATTTCTTGGAATAATCGGCTAATGATTCATTCTCGTCCTCTTCGCTCATACTAGTTTCATCACTCAATTGTCTATTCAACATATCATCTGATTCAGCTGCTTGTTTATCTAAATTCTCAAGTTCAAGAGAATCATTTGACAAATCTCTCGATCTTGTTCTTGCTGGACTTGTAATTTGATCAAAATTAGTATCAATTCCAGGTCGACAATTAAGATGAAATTGTGATTCAAGTGTATTAATTATTATTTGTATAACCATATGAACTTGTTTATGTAAAGGTTGAGCTGTATATTGATATTTGTAGAAAAGTATCTGTACGGCCATAAGCCAACTTTCTCGAACGTGTGGTTCAAGCATGAATAATGAATAGTAAGGCATCATAGATGTATTCTGAAATATATTAAGGTTCATGTTTCCGTTAAACGGATGATAAAAATAATCACCAACGAAGTGTTGAGGTGAAGGTGCATATATTAACAATGGGACGATGAGTGTAGAAGCAAGGAGATTACCCACCTTATGATTGAAATCAAGTACTTTAGGCAATGAGGTGATGACTGAATTGAAAACAGGTGATTTACGCAATTTGTTGGGACTTATGAGAAATTGTTTTTCACTTGGACTAAAGCCGAGTAAAATGCTAATATGTTTAATTACAATCTGTTGTGTTCTCGAAATTGATTTTTCTTCTTGAGCTTGACTTTGATCTGGTCTCGATAAAAATTGCATTAGCAGAAATACCAACATATGCATTGTCTCTCGATCCTGTTCTCCTTTATCAAATATTCGATATACAATAAATACACAATGCGCTTCCTCGTTTGTCATTTGCTGCTTAAATTGATTATCAGTCGCACAAAATGTGTTTGGGAAATGTTGAAATTTTTCTGGCAAATTAGTTCCACTTCCTGCTCCAGATATTTTTGATGCTTTTCGTCTGAGTATTGGTGCCGGTTGCTTTAATGTTGATTTGTCATCTAATTGATCAGAATCAGATTGAACTGAAGATTGTTTTTCATTTATTTGTTTACTTGATTCTACATCTATAGTTGTCGTTGTAATATTAGTCGAAGTGGTTGACGATGAACTAAGATGAAAATTTTTGGCATTATTTAAGGCCATTTGTGCTCTTTCAAGTTTTTTTTGGTATGCTTCACTGTGAACATTACTGTTTTTAAGATCTCTTGTATATGTGATTTCGCCACTTGATTGTAAAACAACTTGCGCTTCTAAAAACAATGCATCAAAACGATTAAGAAAAAAGTCCCAAGAAAGAAATCGCCGTTCAGATAAATGATTATACAATTGAAAGATCGTCTGAAGTATGATAGGGCGATCTAAAACCATGGTATCGAATTGTAATTCTAGACAACTAATCATCAATTTAAGTGAATTTGTCCTTATAGACTCAAGATTAAGCAACGTTCGTTGACTGACTGTCGCTTCAATATCGTCGAGACATTGCACTAAATAAGCAAAACAATTAGCAAGAGAATTTTGTAGTGAAAGAGCATTTTTGATGAAATTAATATCAAGAAAGTGTGCTATTGTAGTCACTCGTTCTACAGCTGTGAATCTTTCATTCCAATTAGGATCAGTGAAATTTTTTTGAATAAGATTCCAAAATTTTTCTTTACCATACGGTAATAAAAGTGAATGTAGAAGTAAAGGTACGCTAAGTTCTGAGATGTGTGAGAATTCCGATTGTAAAAGTTGATAAAAATTTGTAATCAATAATTTATTTTGAGCATAATTTAAATAGTCCAAATGATCTTTTGCTGCCTTACTTAACACTTCAGCATGAAGACAAAGCTTTTTAATCATATATACAATATGATAAATCACATCACTATTATTGTGCATTTGTAAACTTTTAAGTAAAAGATGCAAAAGTTTAAGTGAAGTAGGTAACTTATTAAAATCAGGATAATCTAATCTATTATTCAACATTTGTTTTCGCTCATCTTTTTCACTTAGCTCATCAGTCTCTTCTTCAATAACACTTTTCTTAATATTGAATATATTTTTCGTTTCTTCACAACTTTGCTCTTGATTTTGTTTACGTTCATTAGTTTCTTTCAAATTGTTACTTAATCCATTCATCTTTTTTAAATCCAAAGGTAGTATTTCAACTGATTTAGGATCTAATGATTTCTCAGTCATAGGCACTATATTTTTAATTGAAAAAAATATATAAATAACATATTTGTAATTGACTAAATATTATAATGATTATACCTTCATGTGTTGGACAAAAGAAATCAAGTAGCTGTAAAGCTAATTGAAACCAGATCGAGCAAAGTTCACAAAATGAACATTGTGTACTATCGACTTGGATGTTTCCATTCGATACATTATTCAAAAAGCTAGAATTTAAATTTAAAATAAAATCTTTGTATTCGCATGTATGTTTGCCAGTCCAAGTGATTGATAGAATAGAAATAAGTAGGTTAAGTATTGTTTCAGAAATAGTATCTTTCTTTTCAAGACCTTTCTGTTTCTGATTAGTCACTTCTTGCAATTCCATTTGTTTAATGAGTATGTCAAGCATGAGTATAAAACAATTCAAGTTTAGCTCCTTATCATGATCCGAGTGAACGTCCTGCTCTTGTTCCATTTTGCTATTTATTTTTTCAATGCGACCTGAAGCTTCTGTGCTCGTTGATTTAATATAAGCTGATTTACCTAGCGTTTTAAATGATAATTTTGTTGGTGATAAAATAAAATCTTTGGATTTCGTAGATACATATTCAGGGTTTTCTGTGAAATTTTTCAATGATTCAACACCTGACTTGAACATTTCCAAAAGAAGTTTAAGTGGAATCGGTACTTCTAACAATGTAAGAATTTGAATCCAATATAAAGTCTGTTCTTGAACAGGTGATGTTGTATTCTCAAACCGTATCGTTATAAATTTATACATATCACTTGTTTTGAATCCTTGTTTGAAAAAATTATTGGATTAGTTTTTAATTCTTTTTATTTATATTTTTTCAATTTACCCAGTGGTGATAGATCCGGATCTAGTACCTTACTCAACAATATTTTCAATTCAGCAAGTTCTGGTTCAGGCATTTCATGTCTGAAAGATTCCATCCAATATGGCTTTTTTTGTTAAATGATCGAAATTAATTTCGTTCGAATAAATTTTTCATAAATTTATTTATTCTTTACTTACCATTATATAAGACCAAACTTCAAATGTGATAATATCATATGGTACCAAACAGATTAATCTTTTAAAGCCTTCTTTTATCTGATTTGTTATCGATGGCCAACAATCATAATGACCGGAAACTTTTTTTATTTTAGAAAAATTATTTCTATTATTATAACTTTTTAATAATTTAAATTTCACAAATCCTTTTAAATTTACCTTTTGCACAATTACTTGGATGAGGTAATAAACAGTTTGCAAATGTATTAAATTTTATCTTAACAACTTTCATTAACCATCCTTGAATGCATTCACCTTTGAGACGTTCTAAGGCACTTCCGGCCTAATGAAAAAAAAAATAATTGCTTTCTTTTATATTAATTAATAGTTGAAGCATGCTTACCTGATCATCGGGTAAACAAGCAGTATAATGAAACCACTGAAACAACATCGCTAGCAATCTACCCAAAATTTCGTCATTAGTTTGTTCAGAAGGCGTGCATAATTGGGTGATCAACCAGATCCCATATCGACTGAGTAAATGACGTTCTTCTAGAGCTATAATATCTTGTGATTCATCGGTCGGTATTCCTAGCGTTTGATGATTTAAACTGCTCAAATTCATAGACTGACCACCTGCTGAATCAAGTGATTGAAAGTTGGCCATATTGCCAAAATTATTTGATGAAGTAGTACCTAAATCTTTTGGATTTGTACTAATTGTTCCTGTATTTGTAGACAGTGATTTATCTGTCACAGGTTGTGCTTCTTTCAGTAAACTGATTATTGCTTCAATAAAATAACACTGAGTTTCGGCATCGATCATCCAAGCGCTTTCAATCATTGTATGAACCATGTGATTACTATTTATACCTTTTCAATTAATTAATAAAAGGGATAATTAGTCAATATAAAAAATGAGATACAAATTGACAATTTTAAAATCAAAATTACCGTGTTTCTGTTGATTACATAAATTGCAATATCGCACTGGTTTAGAGCAATTATAATTAGCACACTCAATGCTAAAACATGTTGCTATGGCCATTTTTTGTGAGATTGGAGATCGACATGCTTTGTTCTCGCAATTGAATGAAATGCTTTCCATTGGTAATAACATATCGATAAGTGTATCTCTAGATTTGTTTTTGTACAATACATCAGCACACTCGATACATATCAACATGACCGGACTTTTGATTATTGATGAATTAATGGCCAGATTAAAATCGATGCACATTTTGACAGCTTCATTGTTGATTTTTGAATTGCACTTATCATATTGACAAGTGACTGGATGCCAATAAGCATGCTTATCAGCTTATTAATTATTTGAAACATTAATTTTTAAATTATATAAAAGATTTTTTTTCACTTACCTAGCTGCTTTCGATCTTGAGCGTTTGATGGATTGAGTTGGGGCCAATATTGAAACAGCAGTTCGACAGCTGTGCATTTAGATTTAACAGTACCGTATGCAATGACACAAAATATATCTTTAAGAATATTTGATCGAAATTGCATAAGAGTTTCAAGGAGACGACTATTGAAGGCGGGCGGTTCAGTGTAAAAGAAAACATTCATAAGTATAGAAGGTATCGAAACATTAGTATAATTATCTTGATCGAGATCTTGGCTGTTTTGTGAAATTTGATTTTTCGTTACGTTGACTGTGATTGGCAAAAGATTATAACATAATAGATCTAAAAGGTCTTTATGTAAACTGTTTGGTAAAACGGCGATAGAAGTAGAAATCAGGTAAGGTAATGTATCTAGATAATCGTGTTCTAAAAATGGAATAAGACAACTCAGGGTTTGTAATAGTGCTTGACCAATTGCTTTTATGAATAAAATAGAAAAAAAAATTATTCTCAAATTTTTATTCAAACATTCAGGTAAATTGCAAAAGTATAGAATTTTTAAATTTTGAAAAATTTTACATATTAAAAAATAAATTGTATATTAGAATATTAGAAAAATCTAATGCTTACTTTGTATACTAGTCTGCAGTTGAACTTGTGGCAGCAGTTCAAGCAATTGTACGAGCGTAAAAAACAGTTGTTTGTAGTCTAGGTTGGGAAACAATGATATTCTTTCTTTATCTTTGATTGGATTACATATTTTGTGATAAGGTACAGATGGTACATCCTTAAGAACTCTAATGAATATTTAAAAAAATTTAAATAAATGTTTGTACTAAAATTTTTGAGTAATTAATTATTAAATTTACCCTAATAGAACTTGCGAAAAGGTCTTTAAATTATTTGAAATTTCAACTGGCGAGGGTTGAGGGAACGAATTATTCATAATACGCTGGCAAGCATCTTGCAGAGTGGGAATTTTAGCGGCAACTAAATTTCAATTTTTAGAAAAAAATTTATTTAGCAAATGAAAATTTTTAAATTCAAAAATTAGGAAGAACTTACAGGCCACCTCTTTAGTGCCCATTGTTTGTTAAATGTAGCTAAATTAAAAAATGAAACTTCTGTTTCAATTTCAACAGGTTTAGTTCTCATTTGAATGGGTTTAATTGACTTTGAAATTAATATAATTTAAATTTTTAAAAAAATTTTCATTTTGATTTGGATAATTCGATGCTTTATGGATAAACGATTAATCGATTGTTATATTACAATTTTTCTTTTTGAAAAATTTTGTTAAAAATTGATTAAAAAATAACTTTATTTAAATTTTTTTTTGACTTATAGAAAATAATACAAAGATTCATTAAGTGAAAGTAATTCGTATGAGTCACCTGATAATAAGACAACCTTTTAAGAATGATCAAAATTCTAAATAATCAATAGTACATCTCGTTCTACCAGTTTATCCTTAGTTAAAAATTTTTCACTATTAGAAATAAATTTCGAACAAATAATTCAAACTATATAAAAACTTTCAATTAGAAAAACTGTAATTTTAATGAAAAATTTCAGAAACTTTAATTGCCCAAATCTAGAAATTTATAAAAATTGAAAAAAAAAAAATTTAAATCTAGAAAACGACGATTAATTTGGCTTATGTGAATAGATAATGCAATAATACATTTAATTCAAAATAACATAATGATAAAAAAAAACAAATATTAGCAAATACAATTTACGAGAGAATGAAAAATTTCGTTTGAAAAAAAAAACACTTATTGAAAAAAAATAAAATAGATTTTCAATAAAAAAGTAATCTTATTTTTACACAGTTTGGATTCGAAAAAAAAATTTTTTAACTTTCGATGAATATTTTTTTTTTTTTCACAAATTTTTCTGAAATTCTTTTGATCTAGATTTCATATTTTATTTAGTCTTATTTAAAGCCTGATAAGTGAGTTGATTTTTTGAACTTTAAAAAGAAACTAAATATTACAAATTAGTTACGTTTTAGACCTGTTAGAATCTTTTAAAACATATTAAAATCTTCAGTTGTAAATTTATTGTACTTGAATATGGTTTTAGAATATGAATATTTTAGTAAAAACTTATTTTAGCACTGAGCACAAGCATTTTCTCTTAATGTAAACAAAATTAAAAAAAATATAAAGAAACAAGAGTTGATTGATGTTCGGTTGAATGATTAGCCAATTTTATCGTTTCATATTTTCTTTTAAATCTTCAAAAATTATCTAAACATTTAGTATGATTAAAACTTATCGAAATAATCATAAATTCTTTTTTTCAATTTCGCCAATTTTTAATCCTTTTTTTTATTATTTTAATTCTAACTCATTTTATTTAAAAAAAAATATCAATAATTTATATCAACAAGATGAAAGAAGAAATTTTTACAGCTTATAATCAAAAAAAAATTAATAACACAAGTAGAAAAATTTTGTAATTTCCGAAAATGTGTATGCATGTTTTTATGTATAAAAAAGATGAGAAAAAAAATAAAATCTAGGTATTTATATGAAAAATAGAATCTACATTTTTTTAATTTTAAAAGCTGATTTAGAATTTGATTTCGAATTATATTTCTTTATATTCAAATTGGAATGTACACTTTTTTTTTAATGATCAGCAAGCGATAAAATATAAAATTCCTAAAAACTACAAATCTAGTTCTAATCGAATATTATTAGAATTTTGGAAATACACATATATAGAGAAAGACATCGCAATTATTCTAAAATACATCCAAACACACATCATAGAAAAATTCACAGTAGAAATACATTCGAAAATGCTTATAATTTAATATCGATCCATGTACAACGAAATTTCTGTGTTTTTGTATTATGTTGTATATTATTGAAATTATTAACGGCAACATAACATACAAAAATACAAAAAAAAAATGATGCTCGAGACTTTTTGTGCGGAAGCGTAGTATACACATTAGGGTCTAGAGGAAAAACAAATTTTATATTATGCCATACAGATTCGATATGGCTTGCTGTGACTCAACCGAGCGGAGGATGCGAATATGATGTGCAAAGAATACAGAGATACAAAATGAGCACGCATATTTACTGTTCATCAAGGACAGTTCAAAACGATTGGAAAAAGGAAGTAGAAGATTTTCAGTCTATATAGATGAGGTAAAATTTATCAGAAAAAAATCTATTTGGTTGATGTGTAGGAGCCTTTTAGATCTAATACTATTGATATATGGAAACTGTAAAGTAAAGAAAAAAAAACACAAGCAGATTTATCACTATTAAGCTCGAAGATTAAAGTATAAATCAATGTTTTCTAAAACAAATAGTGAAAGCAAGAAAAACTCATTTAAAGCGGAAAAACTTGAATGTTCCATTCATTTTCTTTTTTTAGACCCAAAATTTTGTTTAAATTATTTAAAATGTTCATTTATTTTCTGTGTATATTAGTCAAATATATCAGTCTAATTATCATCTGATATAAATAAATTTTTGTATATTTCATTGAAATTCGTTTGTCAATTAAGTAAGTTCTAGAAATTTTTAGTTTAAGGATGTGAAAGAAAAATTTCAAATAAATCAAAATTAATTATAGTAATTGCAATTCGAAAAAAAGTTAGGCATTATATTGTATTCAATCTTCGAAAAATTTTTAGTAAATATTTCATTTGCTGATCATAATTAATATTGATCTGTTTACCGATATCTAAAAACTTTTTTGACACTCAAACTGTATGTAATATGCAAAAAAGAAACATTCACTGTGTGTATGATAATTATTTGATATATTTTGATCTCTATTGATTGTATTTTGAAATATCTGTTATCTTCTGTCATTTCAGTTATCTTCAAAATCACTTATTATAATGTGTGTTTGAATCACATATAACTATGGTTACGCTTAAATACAAACGCATCTTGTAAAGAAGTAATGTCAAAAATTAGATAAATAAATGAAAATACAAAATTTGTATTAAAAAATAAATCGTCATTTAGTGAGCAGCAGTATAGAGAGAAGAAAAATGCGGGTGTCTATGTATTTGTGGTTTGTTGCCCGGAAATAAATCAATCAACAAAGGCATGAAAAATTTTTACGTTCATGCATCCTGTTTTATTGATCTCATTTACTTTGACCTTCCTTTATATTATCCGATTGATTGCCGATCATGTGTATCCTTCATTCTTTACATTTATAAAATTCTGAGTATACATGTACAAAAAAAAACAATGTAACTTAAACACTCACACATTTCACAATTATTTTATGCACCTCCTTGAACCTCCTAATTCATATTGTGCATTTTATTAAAAATTATGTAATCTAAATATTGTAACATAAATAATAAGTATAAAAATGCATCAAAATATCTAATAGTATTAAAAATCATTATAAAAAATAGTGCTCATTTCAACATACTCAGTGTAGCTATCCCTATTTAAATACATCAGTAAGGTGTCATTTAATAAATGAAAGATTAAGTCAGTGGAATCAAGTGTCATAACTTCTTAAAAATCATTAAAATTACATTATAATTTTAAATTTTTGATCTCATCTTTACCACTGTAAATTTTAGAATACTATATATATTGCTGTATCCCGAACTATCGATTATATATATATTTTCGTCTTTATATCAATATTGTCTATTGAATACTCTTTCTAGCTTCGATTGGAATTTGACATAGCCTACATAAGAAATCCGTGCATTTTGTATTGAAAAAAACTAAACAATCTTATTATTTTTATACATATTTTTTTCATTCATGCAAATAAATTTTTAATCCTTTCAGAATTTCAACTTATAAAAACTTCAATTTAAAATTATACAATTTTAATCAGTCTTCGTTTTTTGCTTTCAAACGGTTTCCGGCTTTAAAATTTATGAACTGAAAATGAATTTTGTAGAAACCATTGATCATTCACTTTTAATTTCTAAAGATATATTTTTAAACATTTGCAAAAAATTCCTTATTTTATTCTTTGTTAAAAATTAATTTTATATAGTGTCTGATACACAAATTTTTGATCAAGATTCTTATTTTTCAAACATTCCCCAAATACTTTTTCATTTGAAATCGAATATAATTTTTTGCAAAAAAAAATTCCATTTTAGAAATAATTATCTTATCATTTTACAAATTTTTTTTTTTGATAATAGAAAACAAATTGTAAAAAAAATACAAGTTTTGGCAAAATGAAATTTTAATTGAAAAATCGATGTATAAGTTTGAAATGAACAATCAAAGAAAAAAGAGAAGCTAAAACAATTATGTTTCAGATTTTTGAACGGTTAGAAAAAAGAGTGATTAATATGAAATTAATAATTAAAAATTGAGTTCAAAATTTTGTTTAATTTAAACAGTCTTAAAAGCTAGTTCTTGACACAATATTCTAATTAGAATTAGTACAACTTTTCTCTAGTTTAATCGAGAACACTAGCAAATTAATTTTTTAAATGAAATACTAGGTCATTGTATATTTGTGAATTAGCTTAAATATTTGAAAAATATAATTCATAATATATAATATATAATATATAACATTAAAAAATATATTATATATTTTATAACATATGATATTCAACATATAATATATGACTCAAAATATATAACATATTATATAATATTATGAAAATGAAAAAAAAAATTTTTGGTCACAATGTCTGATCAGTCTTCATAATGACAAAATCATAATTATGTCGATTGTTTATAGAAAAAAATAACCAAAATTTCATGAATTTCATTTCTCAATGAACAATTTGTAACTTACCTTTTACAAAGGTAAATTTTTTATTGCAATTTGAAACGAAATTTTATAGGTTGCAACCATAATTTAGAAATGAAATTCTCTGTACTCATAAAATATTTGATCACTCATAATGTCTCATCATGGCACACTCTGTGAATATTTTATCTTCATGCGGCTTAATTTTGTATTACTTAAGGTTTCAGAAATTTTTTTTTTTTTTATACAAAAAAATTTCATAAATGGAATGAAAATCAAGTAAAATGTTTACAATTAAATACAATGAGCAATGCGGGAGAGTAAAAACCTCTTTGCTTTTTTTTTACTATTTTAATATTTGTGAATTAGATTTAGTAAATTAGTTCATTATGAATCAAAATATAGGAAGTCAAACGCTTTATATTTTTAATAATATGAAATTTTTGATAAATTGATTCATTTTCTAAATAAAGTGATTTAAATAAATTTAAATAAATAAATTAAAAATAACTGTTCCTAATTTTGTGTTATTAAGAAATTGTTTTACTAATATAAACAATAAATCTAGAACTTTATTTATTAATTATCTCAATAAAAGCTAAATTTGAAAAAATTTACTTTAAAAAGTATTCAAAATGAATTCACCTAGTACCAATTCAAGCGAAGTACGATCGAATAAGAGTGGATGGTTTAATCTTAAATATCTTTTGCTGTTCCTAAATATGATACTTGTGTATATAAATTTTGGATTATTTTTTTACTTATTTACTAAAGATTTCAGGAAATCTCAACAATTCAATTTGAAAAATTATCCTAATCTTCGTTATGCAACACAAATTTCATCCGATCGAATAAATCAATCAGGTGAAAATGGCTTAATGAACACTAAAAAGGTAATTCTTAGTTCAGGTAATGAAGATGAAATAAGTTACTTCAAAAATGAACTATCGACTAACAGACCATATAAAACATTGAATGAGGTGGTCAGTATGTTTGGTCAACAAGAGAATTTGTTTGGCGAAGAAGATGATAGACGACAATTCAAACGACCATACAACAAAGAAGATAAAAATTTGAATTTGATTAATATGATAAGAAGTAGAAAAGATAAATTAAAAAGCGAGGTAGGTTTGTTGAATCAAGTGAACAATGAGATAAGTGAATCTTCGAAAAAGAACAAAAACTCGATCAAAAAATCAAACTATCTAGAAATTTACGATTCGAATAGGCAGCTAAGTCTTATTTATCTTGTACTGGCATTGAATAATTTTTTCAATTTTATTTGTCTGACCAAAGAATCGAGAAGCAATATTTTACTAGTGCTAACCTTGCCCCCAATATTTACAGTTTTACCTTTGATTGTGATGAAATTCAATTACGATATAAATATTTGGTTATTTGTAGTTTATATTGTGATTGGCTTTTTCACTTTTCTACATGTAAATCTAAAGATAATGAAAAAAAGAAATGTGAACGGTTCTGAAAAACGTGCACCGAGTGAACAAATTTCTCATTCGCCTGCTAGACTTTATCATAATTTTGTCTCTTTAGATCTGACTGCTACCAACAATCCGACAACCAGTCAACATTTTCTTGCCTTGAATGATTTGTCAAAAAGTAATTTTTTGATAAAAGAAAAATCAAATTGCAATTTAATTAGTGTGGAGAAAAAATCTAGTGATCAATTGCCTGCAATTAAACGAATAATGAATTTTAAAAAATTTAGCCCACCTCCTTCTTATTCTGAATGCTATCATACAGATAGTAAATTAGGTGAACTTTAGTATTTTTAGGACGTTGATTTTTATTTATTATTTATAATTTTTTACATCATTATTTCTCAAACTTTATTTTAGATTTTTTGAAAACAAATTATATGACAATATAGTCTTCAGATAAATTTTTCGATTTTTTGACTTTTGTGAATATTAAATGAGTAAATAAAATTGAAAAAAAATTTATTACAATGAAAAATCACGATTAATATAATCATTTTAATCAAAATGAAGTCAATATTAAAAATTTAGATATGTCAGTTGATAAAAAAAATTAGGAAAATATATTGTCGATATGGCTAAAATGAGTAAATTTTCAAATTAAATATCGATAAACATGATAGAAATAATTCGAACGTTATAAAAATATTGATTATCCAATTTGAAATTCCCCAGCAAATACTTTTATGAAAATCACAAAAATAAATAATAATTAAATGACAAACAAAAGTAATATATCGATTTCAAGTACTGTGCGAATAGTTGATGGACATTCAGGACTGAAGAACGATTTGAACATGTCACTAACAGAGCTCATTGTTTGATGTTCAATTTGAATAACAAAAATATGCAAAGAGGAAGTAATTTGCCTTTGTGATATTTATCAAAGATTATTCAATCAAAAATTTTTTTTTTGAATAAGTTTTTAAATATGAAAAAAATTCAAGTAAATAATCAAGTAATTCAAAATTTTTGATTAATAAATTATAAAAAATAAAGCAATTTTTCAATTATTGATTTTTTGATGCTCTTTTTGACTATCTACACGATTTAGACTTTCAATTTTTTGATACACTTGACACATTTTAGGGTTGCGTTTTCTATAAATTATTTGGCCAGATAATACTAAAAGACAATTTAATTGTTACATTTTTTTTTTTATCAGAATTAATTCTAAAAAAACGGGCATTTATAAAATAAAAGTAAATTATTAATCACTAGATTCTTGGGGAGACCAATATACAATTAGTTTTAAGATTAGCATAGATACAATAAGTCATAGTTGATGTTGATAACTTTCACTACGTTTTTTTCAATTACATTAAATTTATTTTTTTTTTAGCCTGAATATTATTTGTCAATTGTGCTTTCGTTAAAACACTTTATCTTTACAATTTAAATAGGCTGCGCTATAATAAATCTCAAAAGTTGTTATTCATTATTATATTTAAATTCTATTTTTATTAAAAAAAATAAACTAATTAAACAAATCATTTTAAACCAATTATGTGATTAGTTATTAAATTTACTATTTTCTTATTTTCTTGCATTTTTATATATCCTTTCGACAACCTTTTTCAATTTTCTAAACTATTATAATTATTTGAAATAAAATTACTTAAAATATTACTAATCAAACAGGTAAGTTATAGAACTTGTTTTCTTTATTTAAATAAATTTTTTTTTATTGGTTATGATTTAAAAAAAATATTTCAAATGAAAAAAAGTTTTTGATCCATTATCAAATTCTAGCAAACAAAAATTTAAGTATCAAATTTTTGTAATATTTATAGAAAATTTAATCAAAAAATCTGAAAAATTTCAGTTTATTTTTGATATTGAATTATTGCTTTTACGTTTAGTGAAATAAAAAGGTACAAAAAAAATCGATTAATAATTCACAACATAATAAAAAAACCAAAATTCATATAGATGAAAAAATTAAATTTAATTAAATTTGATTGATGATCTAAAAATTATATATTACATTTTGCATTTATTAAATTTTAGGAAAGGTGAGCCACATTTAATAATTGTCATTCAAATCAAAAAATTTTATGAATTTTTTTTATTTAATTTCATTAACTTTGAATGGTTTACATCATTAGAAATAATTTTTTTACTTATGAAACTGAAACAAAAATCACATATCTAATATGATTTGTGTATAATGAAATTAAATTTATTAATTTATTTTTTCATTTTCTTATATCTAATATTTATAAAGTTAAAAAAAAAATTCAAAT
>BLXL01010240.1:0-31057 GCA_023170135.1 Acarapis woodi
ATATCCTTGTTCGTATAAAAATTTGACGCTTTTTTTCTTGGTGGCACCGATGTAGCGCGTTTATTTGATCGACTTATCGATGATGTAACCTTGATATTAGTGTCAGTTTTATCTTCTTTCAAAATTTTCTTATGCATATCATACGGTAAGAAAGCTGAAAATGAACTACGCATTTGTTGAAGTTGATTGAATTTTGGATCATTTGATGCACGCCAATGATCACCTGATGCTTTTTTATAAACTTCTTCTAGACCTGTTCTTCCTATTTTCATTTAGAGATTTAAATAAAGTTTATTTTTACATAGTTGTTTAGGAATAAATTATTAAACATACCTAAAATTGGATTCCCGTATTCGCTTCTATATCGAAATTCGTTTGCTTTCAATTTGCGCTCTAAAGCTTCAATATACCAAGGTTGTGCTTTTGCGATTGATTTTTCAATTTCATCTGCCTCTTTAATAGGAGATATTTCATCTTTTAAATCATTAGATTTTGATTGATTTAAATTTATTATAGTATCTTGTGACTTTACTGAACTTGTATCATGTGACTCGTCTCTCATTTTCTTAATTTGTATGTCTTCTTTTGCCTTTATCTTTTTTGGTTTAAACCAGCCTTTTCCAGAAACATAGACATATGAAGTAAATGGTTTAAATTTTGATTTATATTCTGATTTCTTTGGTATTTTATTATCATTACTCGAATTCAAATTTATGTCAACTTTTTCAAACAATGTTAATGCACCTGCTCTTTTACCATAAATACTTTTATAAGTATTCAATTTTGATAATTTTTCTAAAAGTAATGCCTCATCTAAGCAATTTTGTGTTTGATTATTATTTTTATTGTTGATTTGAGTATCTTCGTTTAATCTTTTACAACTTGAAATTTCAGAATTTGTCTCATTTTTATCATTGAAATCGTTTATATTTGTAATTGTAGCTGACTTATTAACTTTTGAACTATTTGATTTATCATCGAACACATTCTTGCTTATATCTGATTCAACTAGTGCTATAGAATTAGAAGATGCAATTGAATCAACAGGAATTTTGTTATCCACAATTCTGGACAAATTTGTTGCCGAACCAGTAGTAAATGCGAAGTCGGTGCAATCGGCTGGTTCAACTCCTATCACAATACTTCTACTACCATTGCTGTTTTCGATTACGTATGCTTTATTTGAAGAAGCATATTGTTTTGAACTAAGACCAGCAGCATGAGTCTTTTTTTTGGATGTTCCCGAATCTTTAGAATTTGTTTGTTGCCAATTAGTTGAATTTCGATATTCGGATATAAAAGATTCATCAGCATGTATCGATTTTTTGTCACGATCAACTAAATACTGTTTATCACTATTGTTCTCAATAACTTTAGCTTTATTAATAGGCATTAATTGTCCCGAGCTAAGACCAGCAGCATGAGTCTTTTCTTTAAATGTTCTCAAATCTTTAGAATTCGTTTGCTGCCAATTTGTTGAATTACGATATTCAGATGTAAAAGGTCCATCTGCATGTGTCAATTTGATATTGAATATGTCCGTTTTACGATTTTTTGATGGGTCAGCAGATTTGCTGCGCATTTTTCGCTCTTCAAATGTTTTGTCATGTGACATTTTTTCTATAAATTTAATTGATATCAATATTGCGAAAATCTTTTTTTAATTTTCTTTTCTACAAATTATTTATGAAATTTTGATTTAAGTATGCATGAGTTAACAAAAAAAGAAATATGATAAAAATTGATTAATAAAAAATTTAATAAATAAAGATAATAATTGATTGACTAATTTCAAAAACTAAAATTCAATAATGAAAAAAAATTTTCAAGAGTTCTTTATATGAAACGAACTTAAAGAAGAAATTTTATTTTTTTGGTTAAATTTATGTAGACAAAAAAAAATTTGTATTATGATCTCAAGTAAATGATTTGAAAAAACTTAGAAAACGAATTGACAGGAATCACGAAAAAATTTTTATCAAATGACCATTCTATAATTGACTTGACATTAATTTAAACACCTTTATTTATTTTAAATGTAACAGACCATTAAAATTTAATAAAAGATCAATTTTTATTTTGAAGAATAAATTGATGTAAAAAAACATAAAAGAAAGGTTCTTAAACACTTGATGTTTATTATTTGAAATTTTCTCGCGAAGTTCCAAAATATTAGTTTATGTACAGGTGATAAATAATTTTCAAATATTTGAGTTAGAATTCGAAAAATTTTATTTGATAAAGAAGGAATAAAAATATATAATTTTTTGTTGTCTTCTATCTATGACATACTACAATTCAGGGTGAATGCGAATAAATAATATAAAACGAATTGTTTAATTATTGATTTAAGAGTAAATCATTGCTTTTAAATACTTTAGAATTTTTTTTTTTTATTTAAATTCGTTCCATTAAATTCATGATTATATTATTGAATAGGACGAAAAAAATAGAAAATATTTATTTAATTCTTTGACTAAACCAAAATCTTATTTTCATGTAATCAGTTTCTTTTTTTTTTGGTTCATTGAAAAATTTTTCGTTTAACTTGGTCATCTTTATACACTTAAGTATATAAAAAGATACATGATCTACAAAATCATAATTAAATTATTTTACACCTAAATATGATTGAAAACATATAAACAAAAAAACCGATTTAGTTTTAGCAGAAAACCTATAGGAAACATTTCGCTATCAAAAAATTGATTTCTTCAGATATTAAATCGAATTTGATTTTCAAGAATACATTTTTTTTAAATTTAAAATATATATTTGATAGATGCAGAAAAATTTTGAAAGAAGATAAAACTGACACTAATATCAAGGTTACATCATCGATAAGTCGATCAAATAAACGCGCTACATCGGTGCCACCAAGAAAAAAAGCGTCAAATTTTTATACGAACAAGGATATCGATTCAAATAAACAAACGTCTCAGCCTGCTAAAGTTTGGATTAAGCCGAAAGCTAAAGAGACAACGACTAATGATGATAATAAATCAACAGCCGTTCCAATTAAAGTACAAAAAAAAGAAAGCGATTCAAACAATGAGCTTGATCAAAAGCAACGAGAAATCAATAGTTCTAGTCCACCAATTATTCAATTTGAACCTGTCAAAACAACTCAAATCAAATCACCAGAAGAATTAAGTGGCATCAAATCACCGACCGCAATCAATTTTCTCGAACAATTAGACAATGAACCTATAAATTGGACTAATTCAACTGTTAATCCATCTCAAATGCTCCATACGTCAACTTAATATATGGATTCAATTCTACTTAAATTCGAAATTTTAAATTATTTGAATTATTTATAGTGTTTATAAATTTTAAAAATAAACATATGAACAAAAAAAAAAGCGAAAAGATCTTTAACCTATAATTGAAAAGCATTTAGAAATGCTATTTATAAAAATACATTAGAATCTGCTTTCTAAATCACAAAATCAATCTTTCTGTGACTTTTTTTTTAATTAATTATAGTTTGAAAAATAAAAAATTTCAGAATATTATATACATTGCTGATTTTCACGATAACCACTTAAAAATCTTGTGATTTATATTCAAATTTTTGAGATTCAAAAATTTTATAGGCCTTTTAATCATTTCTTAAAGATATACTATCAATTTTTTGATTTCTGATAATTTGAAACTAATCATTCTATTTTGCTTTTTTGTATTTTCTGAATTTAAATTTTTTTCAAAGTTTATATGGGAAAATTTATATCCAAGAAAAATATTAGAATTACTAAATTT
The DNA here is from genome assembly GCA_023170135.1 of Acarapis woodi. Lineage (NCBI taxonomy): Eukaryota > Metazoa > Arthropoda > Arachnida > Trombidiformes > Tarsonemidae > Acarapis > Acarapis woodi. Next base: position 3,763 of record BLXL01010240.1, read on the forward strand.
GATTGATTCATGCAATTATGTGAAGGGTAAAAAACATGCTAAGATCGCTGGAACTAAAGTGTCGAATAAAATAAAAAAAATAAATAAATAATTATATTCAAATTAAACCTTAACATTCGAATAAATTAATCATTTAATCTGATATTTTTCTTTTTATATTGTATTTTATGTTACAAATATTATTTGATATCATTGATTATTTTAAATACATGCTTTTACGATTGATTTATTTTTCTTTATAGAAAATCTTTAGTTTAAAATAGATATTAAATTAGCATCAAAATAAAATTTAAACCCTCTTAATTAAGATAAATGATAATTTTAGTTGCTGAATTTTTAAATTTGTCAAATATGAATTTATTCAAAATAAAATGATAAGATGAATTAGAAATAAGTATTATTTTCTAAAAAGTACTTTAACAATTTTTTTCTACAAACAAATACAAATTCTTTGATGAATTTAAAATTTCAAAATATCAAATATTAAAAAACTAATCGACCGTAAATGCCAAAATTAGCCATCATTCATAAGTTTCATTAAAAAGGAATAAATTTAAACTCAAAAATATTTTAAATATGTTCAGGTACAGTTGCAAGGGCGTCAGTTGCTGATCTGGTCTCATTACAATTCTGAATTGAAAATGAATTTAAAAGATTAGATGTTTCAGTTCAAGCATTGATTGATGATTTGGATAAAGCTTATTAAAAATTTTAGCATAAATTTTTATTAATAAAATTACAAAGACAAGAAAATTTGATTATTATGTATAATCTTAAACAATTGAAATTAAAAAAAAATAAGACTTGATCGTGTCCTTTCTTTGAGTCAAACAAATAGAAATATGAAAATAAAAAGAAAAAGAATAGGTAATAGATATTAAGCAATCATGATTATGTAATAATAAAAAATTTTGCAAAATATAGACAAATTTTAGTTTCAATTTCAGAGGTCATTATAAATCAAATTTATGGAAATCAAAATGATAGCATATTTTAATTATTCGTCGATAAATTGAAAATTAGATTTAGCCAATTTTTTTCCATTGTCATCGTGTTTTAAAAATATGTATGATAAATTAATAAAAGACAAAATTAAATATTTATATAAAAAAAATTTAATTTGATATAAATTAAATAGTCCGTAGTATTTGAATCATGTAAAGTTTTTCTAAATAATCAATCATACTGAATCATTCTAAGCTTTTGAGTTTTTAATTGCACTATCCAACGAAAGTATCTGTCTAGACTCTTTTAGTTGCGTGTTTATGTGATGCATTTCATCAGCTATTTCGTCAACCTCTTCATCATCGTCTTTAAGATCGCTAGGCTTTAAATTGATTTTACTAAAGAAAATTTGAATCTTGTTAAATTCGTTCTGTTTCTCTAATTCATGACTTGATTTCAAGGAACGAGTTCTTTGTGGTAAATTAAATGCTCGAATATTAGATGGTAGAGTAGGGAGGATGATTTTCTAATTAAACGGTAAAGTGAAAAAGCGAAAGAGAAAAAATAAGTCAAAATGGTAGTTTGGAATGTTTTATGATTTTGCCAGTACATAAAAAATTTAAGAAAATATTAAGATGATTTGTGAAATAAGTTCGACGAAATTAAGAATGATAATTAAAATTTTTTTTTTTTTTTTTTATTTTTAATGTTTCAAATATTGAAAAGCAATTGAGTGATTAAAAATATGGAGAAATAAATTAAATATAGAGAAAATAAAGATGAAGAAAAAAAATCAGATTAGTAAAATGCAAAAGAGTAAAAGTAAAATGATTTATATATTACAAAGAAAAGCATTTTTTCAATAAGTAAAAACAAAACAATCTAAAAATAGCTTGAACAAAAACGAAAAAATAAAAAAAAAAAAATAAAATTTTATGGACAAATAAAGAAATAAAGCGATTTACTTTTTAATTTTTGAGCATTTGGTCTAGAAAAAAAAATCATTTGACGAATAATGATAAACAGATTAAAATTTCAATCGAAAAATTTCACACAGTTATTTAAACTAAAATTTGATGCTGATAAGGCATCAAAGCGATAAACCAATTTAGGAGTTTTTTTACGGCATGGTCTATTTACCTGAGGCTTTTCACGATGCGTATTTACAGCTTCAACTGGTAGCACAATATAGTCACTCTTGCATCCATATGCCACAGGTACTAATTTAATGACAGTGTGCAAAGGACATTTAATATAGCATAGGTCATCTGTATCGAAAAAAAAAATTTTTTAATCATTTTATCATAGTTTTTTTTCATTTTTCAAAAAATTTAAAATTAAATTCGAAAAACAATTTCCTAAAAACTATACTCAAATACTTTGAGAAACATTGTTTATTAGGATCAAAGGATAACAATGCACACAAGTTTTTACAAATTTTAAATATCGAAGGACTTTACATGCTAGTCAATTTTAGTTGTAAATGAATTTTAGATAAGAAATTTAAAAAAAAAACAAAGATAAACATACAAGCGCGCCAATATAGTGTTTAAACAAAAAAGTGTCATAATTTAATTTAATAAATTCTAAAACTAGCCGACAAGTCAAGTCACAAAACTAAAGTGTTAAATATAGATACTTTCATATAAATTGTGTTCGAAACATAATGATACTATAAAATCATTTAAAGAACGTAGAATTAATTTGAACTAATAATTTCAAGAAGACTAGTCGAAATGTTCAAGATGTTTGGTTAAACGAAAAAAAAAAAAAAAAAAACAATCAATTGAGATAAACTTAATTTAGAGAATCTCTTGGTCATTGACAGCCTTAACGGGCAAGGGAATTTGTTGAATGTGATTGCCAAAAGCGCAACGTGTTAGAATGTAGATCGAATGTAGATTTATTTTCATCTGTACTAATTCGTCTTAACGTATCGCAGTTGTTTTAGATTGAAGACAACATTCAATTTCATAAAAGATCCACATTTTCAAATTTGATTTTAAAGACAATGTTGAATATAGAATTTTGTTGATCAAAATAATTAGGATGCGGTTCAAAGGTGTGATGCAAAAGAACGTAGAGCAAACGCATGAAATTGATCATGAATTCAAGTACATATTAGGCCAATATAAAGAAAGCAAGAAAAGAAAAACATTTATGTAAGGATATTGTCCAAAAGAGAAAAATAAATTCAAAAAATTAACAATTTAAAATTAAAAAATGTATATCTAAAATTTGAAAAAAATTTCATCACTAATGTTCAGTTGACCAGAAATTATTGTGGTTAATTTTTTTTTTGAAAAAACATTTACCTTGAATTGTACAGCAAAATGTAAAATTGCGTTTTTTTTTTATGAAAATTTCAATAATCTTCAATTTTCAATCAACAATTGATTAGTGATAATTAAGGTCAACAAAATGGGACTTGAAAATTTTTTTAAATGGACAAATCTCTACTACACTTTTCATTTTTTTAAATTTGACAAATCACGAATATTATGCAAAATAGAATCATTAGTTCTAAAATTCGAACTAATAAAATGGCCTAAATAGATATCAAAATAATTTTACTATAGTCTTAATTACAATTTCAGTAAAAAATATTTGAGTATAAAATTTTTGAATTTTTATCGACACAAAATTAATTTCACTGTACAATATGAAATAAAATTTATAAACAAAAATTTTAAAAAATAAAGCATTTTCGAAGAAAAATAAACAAGCTTTATTTTTATTGAAATTAAAATTATAACTAATGAATGTGATTTTTAATTAAACGAGTAAATATTAAAAGGATTCGGCATCATAAATGTCAAAATTCGATATCAATTTTAAAGATATTGTTCGCAATTTTCATGAAAATAATAATCTGCCTGATTTACTTCTGCAAATATTTTTAGCAGACTTCTCATTAAACAATGTTTAGAAACTTCATATCAGTTAGATTATATATTAAATAAAAACTAATTTAATAAAGGTTAATAGTTTGAGAGCAAGTATTTTATGATTGGTTGAAATTAAAAAATTTTGTTCATCCACAAGAACTAATCTATGTAAGTATAGTTTAATAACTAAAGTCAATTTATAGAAGATAATTTTTTTTGTCGAAAAAATTTTTATAGATCATCAAATTTATTTATCAGAATTTAATGCTCAAGTTTGAATGAAAATAAAAATAAAGAAAATAAAGTGATTAGTAACGAGTTTTAGACTTAAGACAATAATGGAAATCAAAGAAGGCATGTAAATAAATTATAATTTATGAAAAATAAAATTTTATTTAATGTTATGCAAAAAATATGACATACCTGAATTTTTGTCTAAAAAATAAGCAAGTAGGCATCTTAAAACGGCCTGATGGGCAACAACCAACACATTTTCTTGTCTATATGATTAGAAATAAGATAGCTATATTTATTGAATTAAAATATTAAAAATAATATACTTGCCTCTCGAGTTCCATAATGACAGGTTCAAGACGAGCGACCAAATCTTCATAAGACTATAAGAAAAAAAAATTAATTTGAAATAGATTAGAAAAATTGAAAAATTTATAAAATCACCTCGCCTTTTGGATAACGGTAATGAAATTTATCTTGATCTGTTTGAAAATAAAGAATTAATTTTTTTATTTGAAAACAAAGTTTATATATTTAACCTCGTAGTGCGAACTCTTCAGGATAAGTCTGCTGTATTTCCTCGTAAGTCATCTGAAGAAAGAAATTTTATAAGAGAAATATTAATCGTTTGTCTGATATAAAATCATTCGAAATATAAATCAATTTACCTCCTCACAAATTCCAGCATCAATCTCGTTAAGTGCTTTCCATCTTTCTTGGGGTGCGGAAATACTTTCTGCTGTTTGAATAGTTCTCTTGAATTGTGATGTCCAAACTCTTAATCTAATGTAGCAAAAAATCAAAAAAAAAAAAAAAAATTCTTTGAGATCAACATTAATATTTTAAAAAAAATTTATTGAATTTTTCTTGCCTTGGTATTTTTTGTTTGTGTATGTATTGTGCCAAACATCTTGAATATTCTAATCCACGTTCGGACAATTCGCTATCGCCACCAATTCTTCCAGTCAAATTATACTTACTTTCACCGTGTCGTGTTAAATAAATACTACGCGGTACAATATGCGTATTCATTAGATAATAAACTACTCTACTTTGAATATGGCCTTCATGTCGATGAACCAATACTTTAATTAAATTTTAGTCAAAATTAAGAAAAAATTTTATTATCTTGCGATTCAATAAATAAATTTATTTACCTTTCTCACCAGCATTAAATATTTTAATGAATGAAAATTCGTTCTCTTTCTCCTCATCTAACGATTGATAAGATTGCTTGTAGTGTTCAATTCGTTGTATAAAATCAGTTAAAGCATTGTCTTTATTCATATCACGATAGTCTGGTGAATGTATTTTCACCTCTCGAATGTTTGCTTCAATTATTTCAGGTGAATTACAAATACTTTCAACAAAAAATAATTTATATCCATACTTTTCAACTACCGTTTCATAGATAAGTTGTCGTCGTTCAAAGGTCGAATTAGTTGCATCCTGTGAGAGCAAAGAATTTTAGAGGAAATGTGAAATAAGAAAATTTATATTTCAAAATAAAATTACTCACGTAAACAGCCACTTCGCCACAATCGTCATTTAACCAACTGCACATATCCTCCAGAGCATCTTGAGCACATTTGCTAAATTTAGAAATGAAAATCAATCATTAAGTCTTTTATTCTTACTAATATTTATAGTTCAACTGGCTTAATAAGAAATATTTTTGTCAAAATTATTTATTAAGATAAACAGACCTCCGAATTTTAAGTGCCTCTTTGTTGTCAGGCCTGAAGAAGTCATGATTTTTGTATGCTTCTGTCGCTTGTCTCCTATATTCGCCAACATTGAAAACTTTACTTTTGATTCCAATCCAATTTAAATACCTAGTTAATTTTTTAGCAATATACGTTTTACGTACTAAAAAAGAATCAAAAATGAAAATATAAAGATAAAAATACAATATAATAAAAAATAAAAAGAAAGATATTAAAAAATGAACAAAAAATAAAAAAATACTTATCTCTTGCTGGAAGACCAACCATTGCTAAAAAAGAAATAAAAGTTTTCAAACAATATCAAATTTTTTAAAATATAAATTTACCAATAATATGTGGTCTATTAACATAGGATGTCGTACGATCACCTATATACATATATAAAAAAGAAATTTCTTAATAATTCACTTACAAACAACAAATGATTACTGACCTCCTGTTAAGTGAAAAAAAAAAAAAAAATAAAATTAAAATAAAAAATTGATTTAAAACAAGAAAGTTTAAAGAAAAAAATGACTCACTAATAGGAAATGGTTTTGCGCCCGAACTCTGGCTTATTTTTCTAGCTGCGACGTTTTGTGAACCATCTTGACAACTTGCACAGCCACTTCCTGTTTGAATTGATGCTGTTGAAGTGGAAATGGTATTATCAATAATAATCAGATTCAAATTATCAGTACTAGTCCCAGTAGAGGCAGTATCTGGTCCAGTATCATTTAAATCGGTGCTTGTCTGTGTCATGGCTGATATCGATGTGCTAATTAATTGATCTGACATTTTCAAAAAAATCTCGTAAAAAATTAGGTGGTTTAAAATTAAAGAAAAAACAGAAAAGAATTCAAAATAAATAACTTATTAGACATTGGAACAAAAAAAAAAAAATTAACGCTGATTTTTCCAAACGCTTTGACCTGCACAAAAAGTTATTAAAATTAGTATAATTACTCAAAACGACTTTTATTTAATATAATCATATTCTGAATATTTTCCATGTTACTTAATGTTTTGTTTTCAAATTAAAAAAAGATTAAGTGATTGAACAAACATGGATAAAAGAAATCTGAAAGAATTTGAAATTTGATAACTAAGAAAATATGATAAAATTATATTTTGAAAAGATCATCATCTAATGTTTTGCATCAAGTAATTTTATCGATTTTGTCACACGAATTAAAGATTTTATTTTTATAATGCGATCTCGAAATCAATTTTTATCAATTTAGCTTCTTAAAAATTTCTTTTGAAGATAAATTTTAAAATTTAGAAAGTATTTCAAATATTTTTTTATACGACTCAATCGATTTTAAAAAATGAGTTTATATGTTTTTCATCCAATCTAAAACTAATTATTTAAAAAGACTATTTCATAAACAAAATTAAATTATTTTTAGAATTTCCAGAATAAATTTAATAATATACTAAATAAAATAAAGTTTTTATAGGGAAATAAAATATTTGGAACTTTTTAGAACTCCAAAAAAAAAAAAAAATCTTTTTAGAAAAATATAAACAAAGCTAAACTGACAAAGGTAATTCCACAAAATAATTTTTTTTGCCTTCCTAAATTTCTTTGGTGATTGAAGTTTGAATATAAAAACGTATAATTTTGATTATTCGATTGATAAATCAAAAACAAAATTTATTTTTTAACAAAAAAAAAAGTAATTCTTTCGAAATGTTGATTTTTATGTATTTAAAATTTGAAACTAAAGTAAATTTTTTTGTACATTTTTTTTTACAAATGACAATGAAAACATCATAATAAAACTCACCAAATCAAAATTTATGGAACGAATTAAAAAGTTTTATTTGTATACCTAGGTACGAAAAAATAGAATTTTGAATAATAAATATATTCAATTTTTCTTAAAAGCGATTGATTTAGTAACTTAATGTTATGCAATATATAACAATAAGATATTTGAAAAAAAAATGATTCAATAAAAATTTTTTTGAAAATACTTATAAAGGAAGTATTAATCTTTTTTATGCTTGCCGAATTAGGAAACATAAAATGCATAGTAGATTATTTAGAAATAAGACGAAAAACAAAAACTTGCGAAATATATATTCAAATTAATTATTTAATATCTCACAAATTTATATATGATATAAATTTGAAAAAAAATTGAGATTAAAAATATTTGATAAAAGAGAAAAAAGTTATCAATCGCTGTAAAAATATATTTTAGATTTATTTTTTTTATCTAGTGAAAAAGAAAAAAAAAAGAGAATTTTTTAATAATTTGATTCGAAAGTTTGAAAATCATAAAGTTTTTTGTGAAAATTTGAGTAGACAAAAAATTTTACGGGAGTTAATAAAAGATTAATTTGATTAAAATACGCAAGACCGCTTAAAGCTTAATTGAAAAGAAATCATTCATAAAAAGAAAATAGTTTCAATCGTATAAATATGAACCTTACACGAAACTATTGAAATTGATTTGGCGAATCGAAAAATAATTAAAACACAAATAAATTATAGTGATAAAGTATTTTATAAATTTTACTCAAATAACAAACTGCGAGCAATCAATAAAAGTAATGATAATAAGCATATATTTATATCAATCGACGTTGAAATAAATGAAACTATCTAATTAAAATATCAATCAAGTCAATTTTTTTAAATCAAAAACAATTTAATCTACAAGATTCGTCAAAATCCAGACATTTAATTAATTATTACAGACTTTTTTTGAAAGTTATCATATTTATCACAAGAATCGACATTATATTGATGATTATTTAAAATAAATTATTATTTACAATAAAAAAATCAGTGAAAAAATTGATCGTGATCCTCTTACAAGAAAATCCAGCAAAAAAAAATCATCCAATCAAATTTTTTTTTGTTGTTAGGCAAATTTTTGCACATCTAAATATATATTGCGTTAATTGATTGATGAAAAAATTAAAAAACTTTTCAAAATAAGGAGAAATAATAACAAAAATTTAAATATTATATTTGAATGATTAATAGAAAAAAAAATTGATAAAGATAAAAAAAAAAAACAATTACATCTAATCACTTCATATGTTCACGTTTTTCGTCGAAAAATATCATTCATCAATATTTTTATTGATTTAAAAGTCATATTTCAAAAAATTCTTGGAAAAACAAGAATTTTAATTTACAATCAGAAATAAAGTTCTGAATGGTGAAATTTTCTTTAAAAACTCCATAAAAATAATTTTTGTTGATTAAATATTAATAAATTTGTCATTTGAACTTGAATCACATAAGATTTTGCAGAATTTTATTGACAAAATTTAATTCAAGTAGATTGCTTCAAAACATTATTTTCGAATATCAAATCGTATAACGTTTCGATCTAGAACTCTATATACACGAATCTTTAAATAAACTTCTCAGCGCGAAAACATGAATTTCATTATCTAATTGCCGATGACAAAACTTTGAAATAAAATTACTTATTTCAAAAATTTAGTTTAAAACCAAGAAACATCAAATAATCTTCAAGTTTTATAAAAAAATTTCATAAATTTAAAATCTCAACTAGTTTCTATTGAAATTATTCAAAAACATTTCACGATATAAAAAAAAAGATATTCATTCTTGAAAAAAATAGAAAAATTTTTAAATTCGAACCATCCTCTTGCCTTCAGTGAAATTTAGTGGCTCTAAATCAAAAAACAAAATTATTTCATTTTTTGAGGGAAATTTTTAGATAAAAGCAATGATTTGTCTAAATAGTCAGTCAGAAGCCAAAAAAAAAAAATCGATTAGATTGGAAAATTTCCAGAAATATTTTTAAATAATAAGGTAAATATTTATTTAAATTGAAATGAGAGTTATATGTTAAGAGAGGTGGAAGATAAGATGACATTTGAGCAGATAGAAAATGTACATATAAAAAGCATCATTTATAAAAATGATAAATAAAAATCGAAAAATAACAAAAAACTAAAAAAATTAAACTAAAGTCCATAATTGAAATTATGTTTTTTAAGAAATTTGATGATAAATTTAAGCAAATTAATTGGATCTTCTATATTTGGATAATGGCCTACTTTATCATTTAGCAAATCGAGATGAGGATTTGGTATATGTTGCATATAATAAGGTATGAATTCGTCTTGTTTATTAATAGGATCAGCTGGACCATAGATAAATTGAAGTGGTATATTTGTGAGTTTAAGTGCATTAACCCATCGTCGTTCATGAGTTTTACGTTCATCTAAATAATTTAACAAATGTCCAAACACCCTAAATCCATCATTATACCGGGCAATATGCCAGAAATCATGCATTTCAGCCATTGTTAATTTACGTTCACCAAATATCTGATTAAGTACGTATTGATATACATAAAAATTATGAAATCGACTCAAAATTGTTCCGATTATTGGATAGGTAAGTAACTTTTGAAATAAAATTGGATGATGCAAACTTGGAAATATGCCACCATTAGTCAAATGTACTGAATGTATGTTAACTGCAGATCTACCTTCACTATTTAAAAGACAGAAAAAAAAGATGTGATTAGCTCAAAATTAGTTATCTAATTATACTTACTTTTGCCTAGCAATCATCTCTTGAGCAACAGTATCACCATAATCATGAGCAAGTAAATGAATATTATCTACTTTTAAATGCTTCAATAAATGTTCAACGATAAGTGTTTGCTCAAAGAATGTATAAATATGAAATCTCTTTGTAAAAAAAGAGCAAAGGAAAAAAAAAAATTATTGAAATTATTATTAAAAAATAATTAAAATAATTACCGGCTTATCACTAAATCCTAAACCTAGAAAATCCACAAACACAATTCGATCAAATGTTCTCCTAAGTTGAGGAAACATTTGATAAAAATCAAAACTAGATGATGGAAATCCATGTAGACAAAGTAAAGTAGGTTTTGTTGAGTTTTCATCCACAATTTCGTCTATATAAAAAATGTTATAATCTTTAAATTTAAAATAATCGCCTTGTTTTTTCCATTGATACAAGATAGGCGAGTAAGGTGGTGCTGGATAGTTTGTGAATATAGTCATCAAAACAGCTATAATTACTACTAAACCAGTAATTGTGTTGGTAAGCCAGGCCATTTTACTAATTTGATTGAAAATGAATTAATAAATGAGTAAATAGTCGAGATTTTTTTTTTCAAAATATCAGAAGATGAAATACTTGATTTATAAACATACCATTAAAACATTTTAACATATAAAAAGAATTGAGCAATGAAGAAGCAACAGATGACGGTACTCCATAATTCATTTTACCGCCTTTTTTATATTTTTAAAAATAACAAATCTTTGATAACTACTGAAGTGAACTTAAAAGATTAAATTTTTTATTATGTTCAATTCTAAATTTATTTTTTAAATAATCAAGTCAACAAAATAAGAAAATTTACTGTATAAAAAATTGATTGAGGAATTCAACAATAATTGATAATTTAAATTTTTCAAAAAACATGTACATATAATTTAAAAAATTCTATATAAAAATTTGATTTTTCAGATCAATACTGTCAAGTCTAAAAAAATTCATTTTGTCCTTTTCGATTGAAATAAATAAATAAATAATAATAATAAAATTATAAATTATATTATAAAAATTGTATTTCGAACTAAAATTTTAAGAAATACGTCGTATATTGTTTTTATGATTGCATAGCATTCGATTACTTCTCTTGCAGTTGACTATCCGAATTTTTCAACTGAGTTCTATTCGAAATATTATCTGTGTTATTAATAATTTGTTGAGTATCATCACTTTGTGAATTCCAATACATGGATAACTGTAGATAAAAAATAGAATATTTTTAGGATATTATTTAATTCTATAAATTAAATACTACTTACATCAACAACCAGATAAATTAAAGGCACGAGAAATCCAGCAATTAAAAGTGATGCAGCTATTATCAAATATTTTTTTATATTTTTCACTTTTTCATACAAAAGAGTATTTAACTTATCCACAGAACTTGGCCCAGCATTGCCACTATTAAAAAACCAAAAAACAGGAAAAATTTTCCTTTTAGAATATACAAAATAACTATATGGTCCAGTATCCATATTTATTTGTGCTGTTCTTCGACCACGAAGAACCACACCCAAATCTTTGGTCACATCAATAAATGATTCATGTTTTTCTTTATCAGGTGAAAATCCGTGTACTTCTTCTGAAAAATATTCATCAGCAAGATAGAAATGAGGATTTGAGATAACTAATGGTACTAACTTATTACATTGTTTAATCTGTGAAGAAATATAAAAAGAAATTTTGAGAAAATGATCATTAATGTATGAAATTTAGCAAATTTACCTTGAGTATTCCACTATAAATATTAAATTCATCATTTTCATCAAAAAAACATTTGTTATAAGTGTTAACAGTAGGAGATGCATAAGTGTTATTTGAGAGAACAAATCTTTTAGTAGGTATTCCCATGTATTCCGTTTCGCGTTCGTAATTTAAAAATACTGTTCTATTTAATTCTGGTTCAAATACAGGCAAAATATCATCATTTTTTATAAATGGATGATGAATTAAAGCATCAGTACCATGTAAAGAAGCGCAATTATTTGTCCAACAACTTATATTTAAATGTCCATCTAGCATTTTTAATCTGCCAAGTTCAGTTAAATTATTTTTCCCGGTATGAATAGTCCACACTCCTAAATCAGTATTGTTTTTTTGGCCAAACAAAGAGAATTTTCCATCCATTGTGATTTCAAATGGTGCATCAAGATCGACTAATTTTCTCAATTTATCGATCACAGGTCCAACGAATTTTGTAAAATTATCTGCATATCCATTAAATAAAATATCACCGGCTTTATGAGTTATAAATAAATCATGTTTTCGTAGAAAATTTTTGAGAAAAAGTTCCGAAAATTTTTTGAAAATTATCACATCGTCTAATTTACTTTTTACAAGACTAGCAAAACTCTATACAATTAGAAAATATATTTAATGATCAATACTTTAAAATTAATTAGTAAATAAAAAACTTACTACAAGGGGCACATTCAAAATAGTAATCATATCATCTAAATTACCTTTACAGGTATGATCACGAAAAAACGATCTTTTCATTCTGTAATTCAATTCATTTTCATTATGATTCCAATTAATTGAATTCCATTCATTTTTTAAAATAAATTCATACGGTCCAACATCTTTAACTATTTTATTGTAAAAAAAAATAAATTATTTCTTATTAATTTAATCAGAGTGCTATCAACAACCTATTGGATTTTGTCCCTCACGAATATCATTAGGGTTTGTTACATTAAACAGAAAAAAGGTATATCTGAATACTGTATCATTTGCGGGATGTGCCCAACTTGAAAATATTTTTGAGCCATTCAAAAGTGGTGCTTCCTATTTTCGAAATAAAAAAATTAAATAAATTTGTAAAATTTAAGCTTAAACATTAAAAAAACATTTTCAGAAATTATTAAGCATAATTATTGAGAAATTTAAAAAAAAAATAATAATTTACCTCTCTAATCTGTTTATGAACAAAGTAATCGATATGAGTAAAAACGACAAGAACTCCAATCATAAGAATGGAAATAAAAATAGACAATGAAATAAGAACAGTGTAAAGACATTTTTTGGACATTTTTCGATAATGATCTAAAATTGTAAATGAATTTAAAAAAAAAAATTTACTTTTCAAGAAATAAATAGAAAATAAAAGTTAAAATTTTAGTTGATTCGAGAAAATACAGAATAAGAGCTAACATAGATATGAAAAAAGTGGAAATTAAAAGTCAACTTTTTGTTTTCGAAATAAGTCTACCTTACCCTACTTATTAATTGATAAGATAAAATTTTTAATTCTATAAAATTTTATAGGATAAATAATTTAGTTAAGACATCATATTAATTTCGATATTAAAATATTTGATAATGAATCACATCAATAAATTAAATAAAAACATGCCAAAAAATTAAGCTAAAACAAGGGGTTTTTAGTAAAGTTGCTTTAAATATTACGAATTAGAAATTCATAAAAAAAATATTTATGATTAATTAATTTTTCTTGATGATAAAATCCTTTGTTTTAATAGATTATAGGTCTGAATTACCTTTTATTTAGAACATTATTGAGCTCTTGATTTTACCAATTTGAAATAGATGGTGAATATGCCTCCTCTCACTGCCATATTCTAATCATAGTTGATTAGTGCACTATTTATGCAATTTTAATCATTTTTATTTAAAATGGTGATGCATAATGAAAATTATGGCGAATTTCTAAATCAACATCCTTTCAATTTTATATCGTTATTACATTTTAATTGAAATAGAATTTTAATTTACCAAACCCACTATTTCTGAAATAATAAATAAGATTTCCCATTATAGCTAGGTTTCGAATACACTATTACGAAATATTTTAAAATTGGCGGCAATTTTCAAAAATAACTGATTATTATCTAATGAACCAAATCTCAAATGTGCGAATTTACGAAATTTCTTGAAATTAATACAAATTTTACACTAAATAAATAATATCTGAATCAAAATTAAATACATTAAAATTTTATTTTTTTACTATCGTATTTTTAACAAATAATTTACTAACTTCATTTTCGACATTCTTAAGCTAAATTTTTTATAAAAGAAAAAAATATAAATCTATATATTTTTTTCCACTTCTTATTGATTCTTCTTTATTACAAATCGATACATTTTAATCACACTACTTATATTAAGTTGAATAAGTTGAAAAAAAGACTAAGTGGTTTCAAATTTGATGTTCATATATATTAAAAATTGTTGAATAAATCGTTAAACTTAATATTACAGTTTTTAATCAAAATACAAAATTTATGAACCATTTTCCGTTTGAAATTAGCAAAGAAATACTTCACTTGCTAACTTTTAATTTGAATGCTCAATATAGAAAACTTGAAAATTTTAAGAGCATCGATTAATTGGACATAAGTAATGGAAATGTATTTTTTTTTATGAACAATAGAATAATAAAAATAAGTTATTGAAGTGAATAAAAAAAAAAACAGATAAAATCTAATTCTAATCAGAACAAGTTTAATTGAAAATATTTTTGGACATTAGATGCTAAAATATCATTATCAGTTTATAAATTAAAAATTATCTTAAGTACAAATTAAAGTGCACGTTCTTATAATGGAACTAAAAGAAAAGTTAAGGAATGTTTAATTAACAAATTAATCATCGAGCACTGGTTTACGATTTTTATTTATTTCGTCAAGTATTGATTGAGCACCTAGTTTCTGAAGTTGTTGTGCAACGTGTATCCCTAATTTAGCACATGAATAAAATTGTTCTTTTACATGACTCATATGAGGACACTTGTTGCTTGGTAATACTATTTTGGTGCAATCTATTTTATTTCGATCGATCGAATTCAAATCAATATCATTAATTTTATATTTGCATTCTACACTATGCACACCGTCTAAACTGATTACCACACCGGATAATTGTAATTTCGATATATCATCCAATTCGATTCGTTGTTTCTTATAAACACGCTCTTGATCATTTTCGATTTGTCTTTTGATTAATCGATTATTATTTATGTTTGCATTCAATTTTTTTACTAATTTCTCATTATCTTCGTTTTCATAATCTTTATTGTTTGATTGAATCTTATTATTTTGGTCATTGTCGTTTACAAATTCACATCGCACGCCTAATGGGATTGAGCAACCACCTTCCAAATACTGCATAAAACTACGTTCAGCTAATACTTCATAAGTTGTTCGATAATCAATAAGAGGATAAAGTAAATTTTGTATAAATTCATCACCTTCTCTACATTCAATTGCCAGTGCACCTTGACCAACTGCATACCACCAATTTTCATTTAATATTGCTGTAATACGATCACTGTAACCACCACGTTTTAGACCGGCGCCTGCAAGTACAAGTGCTGAATATGGACTATCTTCTGCATCCAATTTACTTAACCTTGTATCAATATTTCCCCTAATATCGCTTATTTTTATTTGAGCATTGATTCGTCTTAGTTGGGCAATTCGTCTTAATGAACTTGTACCTATAGATTTATTTTTAAAAAGAAGATGATGATTTTTTAAAAAATGCGATACTGATTTGAATTTATTTTCTAATCCTCTCTTTATTACCAAAACATCATCTGCGATCTCTCTTCTATATAAAGAGAAATTTTAAATTTTTAATAAATTTCTATCAAAAAAATAATCATTATTAATAAATTGATATACAAATAAAAATTAATGTTTCAACCTTAAAAGTGCTGAAATACATAAACCAGAAGGTAGATTTGTAGGTAAATCTTTGCATGAATGAACTATCAAATCAATTTCATTATTTAACAATGCGATTTCAAGTTCTTTAGTGAATAGAGCTTTTGAACCAATGTTTGCTAAAGGTACATCAAGTATCTTATCACCCTTTGTCGATATCGTAGAAAGTTCAAATTCGTAGATTTTATTCAATCCATTGTATCTTTCATTCAAAAGTGCAATTACACATTTTGCTTGAACCATTGCTAATTTACTCTTTCTTGATCCAATTTTAATCACATGTAGAGGCAAATCAGACTTTGAAATCTTATTCAAACCGTTAACTAGTTTTATTTGCTGGCCTTTCAGAATTATTTCCGCCTCATCTTTGATCATCTTGTCTAATCAGACAGCTTTATCGAATTTCTGTAGTTTTTTCTTCTGTTGAAAGATACTTTTGATTTTTTGTATAATTTTTTTCAATTTTTTAGTGAAAAAGTTTTTGGAAATTTCATTTGTCAATTATTCATAAAAAGATTTTGTTTATGCATCATATGATCGTGAAAATTAAGTCACATACATTAATCACCTATATTTTAAAAAAAAAAATTAGGTTTAAATCGAAACAAAAAAAAAGAAGAAAAAAAAACGAAAAAATTAATAACCTATTGAGATAATTTATAGCATTGTTCGGAAGACAATATTTTGAAAAAATAATTTAAATTTTAAATATTTTATAGTGATCATTAATTCAAAAAAACGTCTGTTCCCTAATTCACATTTTCGATCTTAAACTACTTCACACTCAAAGTCAAAAAAAAGATCAATTTACATGTGATGTAGATGTATAAATATATAAATATGTAAAATGATTTGTGTCAATGTGGCAGACACATATGGATTCTTAAGAAATTATTTTACTTTTTACTTATACAAACATCCCTCGCAAATCTTATACACGATGTGTATATATATATGTTTTAGAACAAATGTAAAAGTTAGAACGATTGAAAGATGAAAAAGGGAATACGTATTAATCAAATTAAGTTTAATTGACAGTCAGATAGTTACAATAATTTTTTACATCGTAGATGAAATACATTCGTTAAATTGAATAAAATTTATATTGAATATAATCTGACCTTTAAAAAAAAATTTGATGAAATATACAATGAAATTGTCCTATATATATAAAATGGTTTAAAAAATATTTGGATAGAAAAACCTTTAATTTAAAATTTTCTGCCAGTCAATTTCATAAATATAATACTATCAAGTCATCAGATATTTATTCATCTGTTATACGCTTATTATTCTCATCTAATCTAGATTTGCACACATTATTTTCTTCAATTATTTTTTCACCGATCGCTCGTCGTCTTGTCAAACATCTGGCCTTCATTTTGTCTTGCAACGATACCTTTTGATATGCGCTTTCAGACGTAGTTTCGTTTTTTTTCTTTTTATTTTTTATTTTAGCCTTTGACCTAATTGAATCAATTGAATAAATTGCCTGAACAGAACAGGGTAGAGAAACATTCTCATTACAATTATTTTCCAGACTTAATCGTAATTTTTCATCTTTTTTGGTCTCTTCATTATTTATTAATATGTCTTGTTCTTCAAAAAATTTTTCTATGTTGAAATTCTGTTGATCACTTCCTTCAGCTAAATTAGTTAAATTTAAATAATTTATCTTTTCAATACTTTCAGCAACTGGCTTCACAATACCGGAAATTGGTTTCACAATATACTGAATCGATTGAGGAAGATGAATCTTGTTAAGAGAATTTAGATTCACTTGAAATTGAGGGATCTGAGTGGTGACCTGTGTAGTTTTAATGACGCTTTGATTTGATACAATTACATTCGCTTTTGGTGCACTAGGTGATATAACATTATTCGAAAATGTTGAATTTGAACAAACAGATGGTGAGCATTGATTATCTGAATTGTTGATTAAATCATTCATTAAATTTTTAATAACTCTCGGTTTTTTAGGTAATTGTTCATTGATTTCTGATGAATTTAAATTATCAATGAACCGTTGATGCTCTTTCCGATTAAATTGTGGAGTTGTAAGTGACTCAATAAAGTCGATTGATGAACTAGAATTATTAGTGAATGGCGAAGACGCAAAGTATTCGTTCTCAAGATCGGAAACAAAATCTTTACAAGGTGTGAATTGTGGTAAACTTTTTGATTCTTGCGTATTAACATGTTGTGATTCGTCCACAATCGCATTGTCCGATCTAATTTGAAGATTACTTGAAAAATTTGTTTGCATATATAGATCATTAAGAGGTGTATTTTCAAGCATAGTTGATGAAGGATTTTCATTCGCCTGTTGATTAGCATCAACAAGATTGTTATTTCCTTGTATCGAAGATTCATCTAAATCCATTGAAAATGCACCATTAATTGCCTCATTTATAGTGTTGAATTTCTTGCTCGCTAGAATACTGATTTGATCTGAAAAACCAATTTGCTTAACTGCTAAATATCTGAGATTCTCAAGTTGAATTAAAATTTGTTCACGCTTATGACGATTGATTTCAAGACATTCATTCAAACATTTTTCAGCTTCTGAATATTTCTTAAGTCCCGTAAATGCTTTAGCCTGATAAATGTAACCATCATCTTTTGTCCTATCGATTGAGATCGCTTTCATTGCATCATCAAGCGATAATTTATACAAACCTAATGATTCATAAAGTGCTGATCGTCTACAATAGCAATGATAATCATCAAAATTTAAATTTATAGCGAATGAGGCCAAATTAATTTTCTTCCAAATCGCTTCATTGTGCTTATCTGCAAAAAATGATTCCATTTTACCATTTGATTTCAAATCTCATAAAATCTTACCAAGTAAATAAAGGGCTTTTTTATTTGCGATTTTTTTCGTTTGATTTTTAAAAGTTTTGCTTACTTAACATGCGTAAAACAAACTGAGAGCGCGCATTGAAATAGTTTCTTTACATTTTTCACCGAAAAAAAAAATATTTCCCGCACTTTTTTTGTTTATATTTCTTAAACTATCATTTATTATTTTTAAATTCTGCTATCTTAGAATTAGTATCTGAAGCCGAAGTATTCTCTAATTCTGGCTATCAATTTGAATTAATCATTATCTTCTCTAGATTAATCACTCATCTTCTTTATATAATTTTGGAACAAATAGTGAATACTCAGTGATTGAGATTTAAACTGCTTATTGGCTGTGGGCATTTACAAAAATTTAGGGTGATTAGATTAAAGTCTAATAAATAAAATGTAAATAAATTTAGAATCAAATTTTAGAATAAAAAATGTTAATATAAAAGAATAACAAGAAAATAAACGAAAAAAGGGGGAAAAATATATTAGTTATAAGGTAATTAAGAAAAAAAATTCTCATAATAATGGAAAATTTTTTCCATTTGTGTATTCGTAACGTTCAATTTAGTTTTGAAACTTCAAGAAACATTCGAAAATATAATATAAAATATTTTAATACCAAAAATATTCAAATATTTTAGCTCAATTTGAACAGATTATCTAGAAGTTGCCAAATCAAAAAAATATCTTTATTGAAAAATCAAATATTTCATAATTGACATTATTAACATCATTTTCAGATGATAAAAAAGATCTTGTATCATCATGATTTATATGTCCTCATTTGAAGACAAAAATCTAATTTCATAATCAATTCGAATGTGATATAAGACTAAACCATATATTTAGAGTAATTTCCATATATAAATTTTTTTTCATTAAATTAACACTAGAAATTGCAAAAAAACAAAATTTGATCTAAATATAAAAAAATTAAATCTTAAGCAAGAAGTTTTGACAGGCTAAATTGTAAATTTAAATCGCCTTTTCATTTATTGTATCATTTATTTTTTTCAACAAATTTGAAGCGAAATTCGATACTTCATCAAAATTAATCTTATTATTTTGAATAATACGAGATGGATTTACTTGAACGGATGAATCGTTAAATTTAGTTGATATATCGTCAATTAAATTTTTACCCATATTTAACAATTTATTCGGTATTTTGCCGAGTTCTTTACTTGTTCTTGCAGCATCAGATGTGTCATCTACCTTGTTCGTTAAATAGATACCTGTTAATACTGCGCAAACCATCAGAATGACAAATAAAAAGATAATCACATAAGTAAAAGATACTGATTTAGCTGGTTCATATGCATTAGTATAAGTATCATTGTAAAATTGATGTTGTTGATTTAATTGCGATGGATAAAGAGTAGTGGTCAGTTGATTTGGCTGAACAAACTTGAGCTGGTCTAAATGTTGTGAATTCAATTGATTTGGTTTCTCTTTGTTTTCTATTTTATTTGATTCACATCTTTGAAACAGTTTATTTTCGGTTCCTTGCATTTTTGACATCCACTCAATATTCTTTCTAAATGCAAAAAAAGACAATCAAATAATTCGCTTCTTCTATATATTTGAAATAATTTTTTTCACTCTTGTTTCGCAAGATAACAAAAAAAATCGTTTTTATTTTAGTTTATCAATGCGAAAAAAAAAACCAAGTAACAAGTATGAATGATAAAACTGACATTCTATCAAAAAAAAAAATTAACTCTAAACAGAATCAAAGGCGTCTGTTCAAATAGCTTAAAAATTATTTATTTAATCAAGTTTCCCATTAATTTTCATCATTTGATTTCGATAGATGAATTTTAGCAATAAATTTATTGGGCAAGTAAAAGTAATGGCGCATCAGTGATGTGTGATAATTTACAAGAATAAGAATGAAATTTAAATTTTCAAAAAAAGGTAAACTTAAAATTTGAATTGAAGCAGTATATATATAAAATGATGATTGCAAATCATTACATTTACCAATAAATATGAGATAGACCATTTTTAATGACATACAACCCAAATAAGATTGGTCTTTAAAAAATCGATGTTTGAAGTTCAGTGTAATACACTTTTACAGATGCGAAATAAGAAAAAAATAATAGATAAAAACGAGATTATGATTTTTATTTATATAAATTAGACTTGATTATTTCTCATTAGCTCGGACTATTTCGCATACACAGCACGATGGTATAAAAAATGATTCAGTCGATGTTGACTGACCATCTGGATCAATGGCTAATAGTTTTTTCTTTATATATTTTTGTTTGCATTTTGAAGTGTAGCCAAACGGAAGCGAAATTTGATTAGAACAAGAGCCATTCGGCGATCTATAAGGAAGCGTAAATTTAATCTTAGTAGTTTTAAAATGAATTTTTCTTTTCACTTTAATACAATTAAATAGACATAAATTTGTACGCTCATAAATGAACATGGATTTATGTAAATAAGTATTACCTAAACTCACGAATTTAACAATAAATTAAAAAATCTTCAAACTTATGTTTTAATAAGTCAAATTGAAATTTAAAATAAATAAAACTTACGCACAAACATCCACTTTAATTACTTGTTTGAGTCTTGAATCACGTTCACCAACATTCACAATATATCGCCACTCTAATCAAAAAATTAATTTATTGAGTAATGCTAAATATCGACTTTGAAAATTCTCATTCAAAGTAAACATACCACTTTTATCATTAAGAGCAGCTTTAGGCGTTATGTACAGTCGTTTGGTTTGGCACAATTCTTCTGGCTCCTCATCGAAACTAACTTGTTTTTTGACACGTGCTATCGAATTATTTATGTCATCAACACTTTTATTTTGATCCATTTTCTGTTCATAACCAAATTGGGAAAGCGATCTTTTATCTCTATTATTTGAATCTAAATTTGTCCCGTAATCATTCGATGTTAATTCTTCATTTGATAAATTATCGGCCCATAAATGATCATTAATTTCTGGTTGTTGAACATCAGTTGCATATGTTTTAATAGGAAGCCATGTATTACTTGGATATCTGTTTAATGACGTGTGTTGTAAAGACTGAGATATTGTATCCAATAATTGTTTGTCTGTACTAATATGATAATCATTCGACGGAAGTTGTTGAGCTATGTATTGAACAAATGGTATAAATGTTATTGTTGTTTGATATGGCTTTAGAGAATTTTTTCTTGTTTTAAAATGATCATTTTGATTTGTATAACGATTATTATAATCTTGTGTTTTTTTTAATGATCTATAAATTGGTTGCCTATTTGCTGACTGATTTAGTGGATGTTGTTCAAATTTAATCAATTTTTCCTGGTGTTGATAAATCTTTTGCTTCGTTTGAGTATTTTGATTGTATTGTTGTTGGATAACAAATTGTTTATCTATAGATTGCTTCATTTCAGGTTGTGTTAATTTTTTTTCCACTTGATTATCTTCGTATGATTTTGTTTGATCTGGTTTCGAACTTTTCGTATTATAGAGATTGTCATTGTTTGCTATCCTTTGCTGTCTGTAACCGTTATTTTCATCTTTGCGAATCGACGTTGGAATGTTCGAAATATGTTGATGATGTGAATAATTTTCATCATTATCATAGTAGACTGTTGAATCACTAGATTTTTTATAATTTTTTTTTGTACTATCATAGTTAGTTTTTTCATTCGCTTTTGAAATTTTTATTCTTTGTTCTTCTTCTTTTTCATTATCATATTGTTTAGGCACTCTTTCGTCTCCTGAACAAGATTTGGCAATTATAGATTCAAGTTCGGGTAAAATTGGCATATCGTTATTTTCACTTTCGTCGACAAAAAGTGACGAAAAATTAAATTTATTAGCTTTTGCTTCAATTATCAAATTAAGTATGCTGTCCCTTTTGAGAAAAAACAAGTTTTAGACAATTATCGAATCAATCATTGATAATCTTAATTTTGATTTACTTACACAGGATATGCCTTAAGGAAAATAAAAATTATTAAGATTAATTTAAAACAAAATTTTTTATTATCATTAGATGATAAATAGATTTAGTTTCAAAGTTTATTTACGTACCTTTGCATCTTTACAAACTGTTCTTCCGGTTTCTGGGCAACTTGGCGACAAAGGTATAAAATTTTTTATCACTGGCGCTTTGTAATCAGTATAATAATATGTTCCTTGTGGTACTTGCTCTTTGTATGTAATTTTATGCTTTTTCATTGGCTTCATATCTTCTCCACTCAAGTCATACACATGAAGATTTGTTTGTCTATCATTTGATGCAAATCTTGAATTAAACTTTGGCTTAATCTGTTTTAAGGTATTAGTGATAAAATATTTAGGGGTGAGTAAATCTTTGTGATCTATGAACGTGTTTGTGTAAGTTGAATTAGTTTGATTTATTACGATTGATAATAAACAAAAAGTGTATATTAAATTAGTAATAAACTGGAATTTCGATCTTATTGACCAATCGCGATGATTTGTTTGTAAACACAAACATAAAATCTGAATTGTAGGATTCATTTTCACGTATTTTATAAGTCACACATTAAATTTCCGATTGCAGCTCGATTTTCTTAAAATTTATTTCAGAATTATGAGTAGAGAATGAAAAAAATATGCTAGTTGATAGTGAACTAACTATGAAAATATTGCTTTCTTTTTAAAATTTTTCTGAAAATTTTTTATTTATTTAGAACTTCACAATTTTTACAAATGCTGAAAAAATAGGAGCAAAAATTTTATTTTCATTGAATTATGAAAGTCTATCAAAAAAATTTATAAGTTCTATTTTCGATTGTACTAAAATTAAAGAAGATTATTTTTTAAAATTATTCTTATCTTAAAAATTTAAAAAATAGATCTAAAAAGTTGCTCTAAATTTTGTTTTGTTTCGTTTTTTTTTTCCGACATAAGAAAAAAATAATATCTATTAAAATAATTTTATCAATTTTTTTTTGGAATTTTCGTAAAGTTCGCTTTTTTTGCTTAATGAATTATAGACATCACAAAAATTTAAAAGGCTTTATACAACACTTTTAGTAAATTTAAAGTAAAGAAAGTTTATGATAATTTGATAAAATTTCGCATCAAAAAAAAAAGTAGATAAATTCATAAAGTTGTCTATTTAATTTCCAAAAGCTCACAAATTATAAAAAAAAAAATTTCTAATCCCGTGAATTTTCAAGTTTATTTAAAATATTACGGTTGTCTAAAATTTTCATCAATAATTCTGAAGTCAACTGTTGAAATTGTTGTCAATTTCAAAAAATTAAGTCGATTTATTTTTGCCAAACAATATTTCATAGCGAAAAGAGCACTATGTATTCTTTTCGATAATGCAAAATTATTAATTTGCTGGATGTAATTTTCCCGATTAAACTCTTGTAGTTTTTTATATGATTTAAAAAAAAAGATGTTCGTTTCTGTAAAATTAAAATGAATTGTTTTAAGGCATTTTGCATCACGCTGATGAAGTGCATCATAGTTGAATGGCAACAGGTTGGAAAGTTTCTAAAATAAAGAATTAAGACTTTAAATTGAATCTAATCTAATACTCAATGATCTTGCATGTGGTCGACTATGTGAGTGTCCATAGTAGAAAAAAAAACAGAAAGTGGACTATATAAACTCTAGATAGGGATGTTAAATGAAACTACCAATTAAAAATCAAGTTTAGTGTAGAGGGAAGAGAATGAAGAAATTTTCTTACTGATCTTTTTTTTAATTTAAATATATTTTCTAGTCTATTTGAGGCATACCTTGTATGTGTGGCATACTAAATGTGGTTTCATATAAAATCTTGTATACACAAGATCATATACTTTATTAAGAAATATTACTTTTAATTACTCATAAACGAAAAATATATTCCTGTATATCATTCACATGAGCATATCATTCAAAAAAAAAAAATTCATATAGGCACCTGAGTACCATTTTTATATAAAAAAAATACCTTCTTCACAAAACTAAAGTTTTTATAAAGATCGTTTTTAGAAGAAAATTAAGCAGCCTAAAAAAGAAAAATCATGAATTTAAGTCCCCTTTTTTGCTATCGAATTTAGATGTTGTAATGTATAAATGTTAATTTCAACATGAATCGATGTGGTGGTCAAACAAGTTACTCATCATTCGAACTAATTTCTTCATTTCTCTCTTTTTTTATCTAGTATTATTCTGATAAATCATTTTAGTTAATTTTTTTTGGACATTTAGAAAATTCATTTTCATCATCATTTTGAGATTTTGTGCTTATAATTGACGTTGCTTATGTAATCACAAATTAGACAGAATAGAGTAATGATTAACTCTCAGTTTTTAATCATCATCAATAATATTGCTAGTATTAAAAGTCATCACTCAACTTTTGGTCCAAAATTATTCATTATGACGTATCGGTTGTCCTGTTTGTAATTCTTAAGCAAATACTAGCAATTAAGTTGAACTAATATTTTTAAATCTAAAATATAACAAATTTAAAAAAAACTTATGTCTTTTATTGATAAATAATGTGTCAACTTATTATTTTTTTTTAGATCAGGCATCACCAATTGTTTTTTAAAACGAAATCAAAATCAATAATCATTAATTGAATAAATTTTATGCACTCAAAACAATAAAAAAATTTTTTTTTTTCATTTTAAAATAAAATTTCAATTCAACAGACTAAAATTTATTTTAATTATTATTCACTTTTCAAGACAATTTTATTAAATAACTCATAAATTCATGATCCATTTAACTAGATAATTCTTATAATTCAAATTAATAAGGGCACTTTAAAACAGCTTACCGTTTCAAATTATAAATCAGACCATAATTAGAATGTAAATAAAAGATCTTGAGCATTTTAAAATATATTTCATTTTTTTGAATTAGTCGATATCATTTGCTGATTATTCGAAGAAAAGAAAATGAAAATTATTTTTTTGTTAAGTTAATCATTATACAAAATACTGGTATGATATTTATAATTATCGATGAATTTTTCTTGACTTCCTTTTGTGAAATTATCATAAAGATGAATAGAGATCTTTATTATGAAAAATTAACACTAATAATTAATAATTGGTGAAAGATTATAATGATACTTTTATTGATTTTATGTTTGAATTCTTATGAATTACTATTTAAATTAATATCTTACAGACATTTGTACAAATATTATGTCCCTATTTTGAATGTTGATATGATTTATTCGCTAATCAGATTAAACTATTTGAAAAAAAAAGCAGATAAATATTTGCAAAACAAAAAAATTGAAATTAATTTAAAAACGAATTTACGTTGTTTATAGAGAAGTTACAATTAAAGAGTTTTATTAGAATTGAATAAAGCTGCTTATGTTCGTGTTTCAATAATTTGACACATTATAAGTAATGCATATTCTAGCTTGTACCATTCACACATTCATTAGATGAATATTTTGTCATTCTCACTAAGAACACTAAGACATAATTAGAAAAGGTGATTAGCTCTCCACAGTATCTCCATTCAAATGATTACCAGATGCATATGTTTTTCAATTTTAATTATGATTAAGAACATTTTTTCTTTCAGAACTGAATTCTAATCGTTAATCTTTTTTTCACCTAATCGCTTTTTATTTATTAAGAAAAAAGTTATTTTTCAATATACAAATAATTTTCAAAGAATAAAATAGAATTTCTTTCTCTTAAATTAGTTGAGTTGCTATCCAATTGAGCGATTTCGAGTGTAATTTCTCTAATTCATTGTTCATGCATTCAACAGATCGATTTATACTACCGTGAATATTCAAATAATTATTAAGTTGACAAATTTTGACTAATAAATTTAACATTGTTTCTATAAAAAACAAAAAAATATATATATTTTCAATGTACACAATCAAGGTTCTCAAAAACTTAAAATTATATCATAAATGTTTTGAATAGATATCTAATATATATTTCAAATGTTATTCAAAATAATTGAAAAATTTTTTATCTTGATTATTTTAGGTAAAATTGAATGATAATACTTATATTTGATTTCAAAAACTAACAAATTTAAAACGTTTTGAATATTATTTCACAAAATTTTTTATCGTTTTACACAATTTATTACAAAATTAAAACAAAAAAATTCAATATGCATTAATAATACATTTTATACAAATGGATGCTATCAATTTATTATCTGCATTTGATGTTTCGATTTATTTCCCATCAACAAATCTTTATTTTCAACTTCATCATGTATTATAAAGTTAAAATTTCATTAAAAAATTATCGAAAAAAAATTCGATTTGAATTGCTTATAATGACAACAAATATTTTATTTTTGAAAAATTCATTTTTTTCTTTTTTTTCCGCATTTGTACATTTGAAAGGAATTCGAATAGTCAAACATAATTTAAATTTTAAGAA
>BLXL01010241.1:0-22352 GCA_023170135.1 Acarapis woodi
TTTTTTGAAAGAAAATGGATCCATCAATGGCATTTACTGCACCAACAAATCATCAACCCAATGTCACACAATTAGATTTTCATCAATCGATGAATCACTTTAAAACTATGTTTCCTGGAATAGATGAAGGTAAAAAATTGAAAATAATTTAATAATTTGTCATCTCAAAGTTTAATAAAAACATTTCAAAAAATTAAAATTGATTTTTCTTATTTTTATAAGATGTGATTGAAACAGTTCTAAGATCTAATAACGGTGCGGTCGACTCAACAATAGATCAATTGTTGCAAATAAGTGAAAATAAAAATGGAAATAAAACTGATGCAACAATTAATGTAAATATTTAAAATATATTTTGATAATTTTTATTGAATTGAATTTTTTTTTATAGCCACCATCGTACGATATTGCATCGTCACATTTAAATGATCCATATAATTTATCGAAAAATTTAAATACCGATTCGGCACCTAAAGAAAAAGTTCAAAAAGCTAGCTTGAAACTTATGAATCTAATGAATAATCAACCACAACAACAAAATCAGCTTATTAATTTTGATTCAAATAACGATGTGCAAACCTCATTTAAAAATTCAACGTCAAAATTTAATCCACCTCTTGTTGGGTTGTTGCCTAACGATTTTTTGCGAATAACACCGAATGGCAATGAAATTCAGTCCTCAACTTCAAATCAAAATCTAACAAAACAATCGAATACAACATCAGGTGATCATCAAATCGATCACCGTTTGTTGAAAAAGAAAATGGAAGAAAATGAAAGACAGCGTTTAAGTTCAAATAGTGAAGATAAAGAAATCGCTCAATATTTACAAGACGAACGAATTGCCATTATGTTACAGAACCAAGAGTTTGTCGATGAATTGCGAAGGAACAAAGAATTTATGAGTGCATTAAATTATGATGCAATGAATCACAATACACGAGCTAAAGGCGTTCATAATGAAAATTACACTGGGCCACAAAGTTCAAGTGATTCTGATGCTGATTTCAAGGACCGCATTCGAAAGATGGGTGAAATGAGTCGAAAAAAATTTGCACAATTAGCCGGCCTTTTTACTCGTCATACTAAAGGTACAGGTTTGCCATCGAGAGATAATTTGCTATTGAGTGATCAGTATGCCCAACTAGAAAATGATTATAGTGATTGCGAAGAATATAATCAAAAAAAAAATCCAAATAATAATAAATCACATTAAAAGGATAGTAAAAATTTTTTTATTAATTTATCACTATCTGTATTGTAATTTTTTTGATAAAAATTTTATATATTTATGGTAAATTAATTCTTAAATGCTTAGATTTTACCAATATATCTGAATTAACAAATATAAAATGATTTTATGAATTTATAAAATTTGTATTTTTGAGTGTTTATTTCTTTGCTTTTTATTAATATTTTACATAATAATATTTCTCTTTTTTTCTTGTTTATCGATCTTTGAGCCTACACTCTTTTCATTAGTTTAATATCATTTTGTACCCATATAATAAAATTTTATATATCTCATATAATCATATCTATCTAAAATAAGACTTTTTTGTGTTAATGACATATTTTTTACAAAGCAGACTCGATAAATTTAAATTTTCAGATAAACATTTATATCGTAATGTTATGCATAAATGTAATTGATATCTAAATCTTTTATCTGAATTTAGACCTTGAACAAAATCTGCATTTTGAGATAATAACACCAAATCAAAATTACGATTCAGTTCTCAAATTTAAAAGACGAAACAAAATTTAAAAATATCCTTTTTTGAGCTTTAGAAGAAATTTATTGATTAAATGATGTTTCAAGTCAAAATAAAGATATTTGATTTGAAATGAAATTTTTTTTTGAATGACATACTTTTTACTTGTAACAATAATTTGATAAAACTTAAAAAAAAAGAAATGGTATTACTGTTAAAAATCGGGCATTGATCAAATCATAAAAATCCTGATTTTAGCATAAGAATTTTTGAAATAGCCAGACTTATGATAGTTATTATTCTGGAATTTTTTTTAGATTCATTCAATTGAATAAAAAATTTTTTAAGTTGAAAAACTAATTTTTTTTGTTTCATTTAAAAAGAAATTAGCGATAGTTCTAAAATTCTCTAATAAATTATTGATCATTAGTCATGCTGAAGACACCAAAAACTTATCAAAACTGTAAACTTTAAAAGATTTTAATTAGTCTTCTAAACTTAAAAAAGTCGCTCATAACATTTTTTGTCTTTGAATTAATAAAAAATTGATTCAAAAAGTTAATTTTTACTGAAAAACAATGAATATTTTGAATTTATGCCTTCTTTTTATTCAATTTAGTCTAATAGTTTGTGTATCAAATATTAAAAATTTGCAAAACAAAAAAAATTTGAAAAAATCAAAAGGCGAATGCAATTGTGAATGCAAACAAAAAGTGATCGCAATGGAAAAAATTGTCGAAATACCTAAGATACAAATAGTGGAAGAAAGTGACGATGCTCATAAAGATTTTGAAGATTTCAAATTGTATAAAATGGCCAAAAACTTCAATACAATTGAAGAACTGGAAATAGATCGAGAAAAAATCAGCAAATTGTTAAAAAAAGAAAGATCGAATGCATTGAAAGTTTGATGTTTTGTACTTTACAAAAAATCGTAAAAAAATGTAAGTTGAAAAACAAAAGTGAAAAATTTATTTAGTAGAATACAGATTAGATTTCAAACATCTGGTCACTATAAACAGATTCATTCGTAAGAATTGTTGATTCAGCGATTT
Organism: Acarapis woodi; assembly: GCA_023170135.1. Lineage (NCBI taxonomy): Eukaryota > Metazoa > Arthropoda > Arachnida > Trombidiformes > Tarsonemidae > Acarapis > Acarapis woodi. The sequence continues at coordinate 2,771 of BLXL01010241.1, forward strand.
CTTCATCGGCTGAAATGATACAATCAGTAAGTTTAGATTTTTTTAAAATTTTAGCATTATTACAAATGATCGAGTTTTTAATCAAACATTGTTCACCAATGATTACATTATTCATGATCAAACAATTTTCTAGAAAAACTTTTTCTTGTATGACACAATTATTTCCAATGATAGTTTTTTTAATAGTTGTTTTATCACTGATTTTATTATGATCACCAATCAAACAGTCAGTTGTAATGTGACGACCAGGCCCGAAATCAGCATTCTGATATTCAGGTATCAGACTTTTAAATAATTTGTTAATTTCATAATAAGATAAAATATTATTCGATCTTGATATAAAATACTTTTTACTATCCACAATAACAGGTAAACAACTCAGCATCGAATCTGGACAATCAAGTGACTTCATTTGTAAATTTTCGCCGATTAATGGATCGAATCTGTCTAGTTCATTCTTCAATCTGTTATGCGAAACATAGGCATTTTCCTGAAGAAAATTTTTATCTTTTAATTTGCTAGCATCGATTTTGTGAGAATTGTGTTGGTCATTAAATCTGAATTGATTTTTAATGATACTTGGTACAAATTCACCCTTTACCGAACTCATAGTTTCTTCATTTATCAAATAATCAATCAAATATTTCTTAAATATATAACAATGACCATCTAAGTATTCGGTAGATATATCTACATTTTGACATCTGTATGAAAGACGGCGCAAAAAAATTAAAAATAAGCTTTACATTTATTTCTAAAAAGCTTACAATTTAATCATTGAGAGTTTTAAATCGATAAAATTTTCAAAATCGATCTCTGAATTTAATAACACAATACGATTCGAATTCTGTGAATCAATGCCAACAATATCCCTATCTTTGAATTATAATTAAATTATTTTATTTAAATCATTATCTAGAAAAAATTTCACTCATAAAATATAAGATTTTCATAAATTACCAGTCTTAAATTGACCCTTAAACCCGGGAATAAAACCTTTATTAAGTGTTGATGACCCATTAGCTATTAAAATGCAGAGTGGTGAATCATTTATTCGATTAAAATTAATGAGATTCCTCAAAGGATAATTACTTATTAAATCGCAACTTAATACTAAAACATCACTCTGAGAATAAAAGAAAAAAGATTATCATTAAAGAAGATCGTTTTAGTGTAAAAAATTTCAAAATAAAACAAACTTACAAATAATTTATAGTGTATTCGTTTGAGACTGTCAGCAGTGCCTAGGTCTTGCTTGTAAGGAATACTAACAAAATCTATATTAATCTTGTAATCAGATAATTTGCTTTTGATTTCGTTTTCATAAATATCAGATATGATGATGATTACATCTATTAAAAAGATAAATTCGATTAGGACAAAATATAAAAAATAAACATGCATGTCGTTAATCAGTCATGTATTACACAAAAAATATTTGAAAAAAAGCAAGATTCCATTAGTTTTAGTTTGAAAGAATCAAAATATATATTGCACAGATAATCATTCACTCAAATACAAATAAATTTACCCTTAAAATCGGCTTCAATAAGCATCGTCAGTGGAAAATGAATCATAGGTTTGTTACCAATAGGTAAAAGACATTTGGGTATTTTATTGGTTAATTCGGTCATTCTCGACCCTTTACCTGCCGCTAAAATCACAGCTTGAAATTCACTTTTCATTTTTGAATAAATTATTTTAAATAGTTCAAAACAAATAATTAAAAAAAAAAATATTCAATTGCACAAATAATTTATATTTAAAATGTACTAATATTTTGATAACATAAATTTCATTTATGTATACAGATGTGTGAATAAAAATTCTATTTTTACAGCAGAGGCGTGTGCTATTCTCATGTGCACTTGTTGAATATGTATATAATTGGGCATTAACATGAACCATATTGTTTCGATTAAGCTTATAAGAAAATAACTGGAATTACAAGATTTACACATGTCTTCATTGACTTTAATCACCAACTCATTGTTTGAATTTTGATCAATTCATTTCAAATAAAAATTTTGTTTACTTTTCTTGAAATTATGTGATCATATATGATCTCGTAATGGTTTTTAAAACACTTTTTTATAAAAATTTTTATAAATCAAAAGCAATTATTATTATTCATTTGCTTTTTCAGATTTTTTTCTTACAGATGAAATAATTTTCTCTATCAAATTGTTTTCAGTAAAGTTTTAGCCAAAATTATATTTGAATTTCTAAATGCAATCTGCTAATCAACTGAAATTTCATTGTCTAATTAAACTATTTCTGAATGGTAACTAAATTTCTAAAATTCAAAGTTCTATTTAAATATAAGGTAGTAGTTTTTATATCATACTAATTATTCAAGTAGTAATTTCATCATTTTTTTTTGTGGATGAATAAATTCGTCTATAAAATTTGTCACTTGATTACATTCTATTTATACATCTATAAAAATCTAAATAAACATAATAACTATCGTTATTTCTAATCATCGATAAAAGACTTTTTTTTGGAAGTTTAATTACAATATAATTTCAGGTATTTTGCCTACAACATTCTAATTTTGAATTCCATTACCTAGGACAAATTAAATCATTAAACTTTCGCTCAAATAAAGTAATATTAACATATCTTATTACTATTTATTTGGAACGATTAGTGTGGATTACGTTATTGAATTCTTTCTACATATCACTCAATTTTCGTCAAAATTTTGTCTAAAAGTTTTTAAATACCTCAACTTAGCAAGTAAAAATAGTTCTAAAAATTGTTTGTTATTGTATTACAATTAATTATTTTAGATCAAAATTAATTGATAATTTTAAATTTCAATTCAACAAGTATAGTGATTACTGATTTAAACTATGAATAATAAATAGTTCGATTATATATATTTCTATTATTCATATGATCGAAAAAGTCCATTATATATCTAACGAAAAATTAATGTTTGAATTTTCGAAACAAGTATTGAAATCAGTTTCAACAAAATGGACCAAAACATAGAGTTGAATACCTGGCAATTCGCTGAAATTTTTCAAAGTATTTACAAAGCGCCCGCCTATCATCTTTTTCTTGAAGGAGCTCTTTTCATCTGGGTTCTTTGGTTAATTTTATTTCGCAAAAGTTATTCTCCTAAAACTGAATTTCTAAGTGAAAAGGTTAACTTCTTTAACAGTTTTTTTAAATAGGATAAATTTTACTTAATTATATATATTTTTTTCGTTTTATGTTATTTAGGAAAAGGAAGAATTAATTCGAGAATGGGTACCTGAGCCATTAGTGCCAAAGGTGGATCCAAATCATTATGCGCTAAATTCAAAGATTGTATCGAGTAAGATTGGTAAATATATTGAATTAGATGGAAAAAAATGTTTAAATTTAGCAAGTCATAATTATCTTGGTTTTTCGGAAGAAAAGGATGTTGAAGAGTTGGCAATTAAAACGCTTAGAAAATATGGTTGTGGTTCGTGTGGACCTAGAGCTTTTTTTGGAACAGTAGGTAAATTAAATTTATATTTTTTGCTCGAATTTAGCTCATAAAAATAATTTTTAAAATTTAGACATTCATTTGGAACTTGAAAAAAGATTAGCCCAATTTATCAAAGTTGAAGAAACTGTTTTATATTCATATGGTTTTTCAACAGTTGCCAGTGCAATACCCGCCTACGCAAAGAAAGGTGATATTATTTTCTGTGATGAAGCCGTTAATTTTTCGATTCAAAAAGGTTTGGTCGCGTCTAGAAGTGATTTACGTTTTTTCAAGCATAACAATATAAAGGATTTAGAGCGTCTATTCAAGGAGAGTGCCGAAGAGGATTTAAGAAATCCAAAGAAAGCAAAAGTAACACGTAAATTTTTGATTGTGGAAGGGTTATACGTGAATACAGGTGACATTTGTCCTCTTGATCAAATGATTAAATTGAAAAATACTTATAAAGTGAGGTTATTTGTAGATGAATCATATTCAATTGGCGTTCTAGGTCGCACAGGTAGAGGCATAAAAGAACATTTCAATATCGATTCACTTGAAATTGATAATATAACAGCAAGTCTTGAAAATTCATTTGCATCTTATGGTGGTTTTGCTGCAGGTACAAGTTTTATAGTTGATCATCAGCGTCTATCTGGAACTGGTTATTGTTTTTCAGCAAGTCTTCCACCACTTCAAGCAGCTGCCGTAATTGTGGCAATTGACAAACTCGAAAAATCATCTAAAAAAATCTTACAACTAAGAAAAAATTGTATACTATTTAATGAATTGTTCAAGGAAAATAATAATATACAAGTAAATGGCCACGAAATTTCACCTATTAAGCATTTAAGATTTAAATATGAATTGGAAGATAAGGAAAAAGAGAAAAGAAGATTAGAAAGTGTTGTAAATTATTGTTTCAAAAAAGGTTTAGCTTTAACTATAGCCAGATATTTAGAAGAAGAAGAGCTCAAACTGCCAAAACCAAGCATACGGCTAACCGTTAATTCAATGTTGGATGAAGAAACAATAATTCAGTCCGTTAAATTGATAAGTAATGCATTTGAAGCAAATAAATAATTTGTAAATTGTAAATGAAAATTATTTTTATTAGTCATCTTTAATGAATTGAATGTATTTCTTACATAGAATTTTAATAATCTATAATATATGAAATTTACAAATAACAAAAATACAATATTGAACAGATGACACATATTTTAAAAATGATTAGGTAATAATAATGAAGTGAATAATTATGAGGATAAATTCAATTACAATGGATGATAGTATGAACTTTTTACAAAAAAAAAGTTGATTTGGTAAATGCGAATTCAATAATTGATATACAAAATGATGAAATATTCTATAACTCATTGATTATTCGGAAATGATGAATAAACGAAAATGATTTACAATCTGAATTTTAATGTAATTTAAAATAGGTAGAAAAATAAAAACTAACAGTATTCTTCGTTGTATGAATAATGAATATCTGAGTAATTAAGATCGCCTTGTGAAGAGGCAAAATAATCTTGATGATAGTCAGAACAATGTTCAACTTGTACTTCATTTACACTTAATTCATGCACTGTGAATTCATTGACATCAGATAGATCAACTTCAGATGAATATTCAATAGGTCGAGACTTTGAAAGTTCAATTAATGCAAGTGCTCCAACCAATCGATCATCATATATCTCATCTTGAAACAATGATTCGTTTTCTTCGATACTTGAATTCGATTTATTTAAAATCACCTCTTCTAGGGAATAATTAATGGATTGACTCATATTCTCTTGATTAAATTCTTCTTGATTGACTATTTGACAATTATTTTGTTCAACTAAATTAATTTTTTTGAATGATGAACTTTCTTTCGCAGCTAATTCAAGAGCAGCACGTTTTTTTTTCCAAATCAATTTTGTACATTTGTCGTCTTCTATTAATTCTTCAATTTGATTATTAATCTCTTCTTCTGAAGATGATGAAAAATCATCTAAAAATTTAGGTTTTTTAATTTTACGTATAGGTCTTCCGTCTAATTTACGTTTAATTTCAGAATATGAATTGCTTCTTTTTTTATCACTTTGCTTTTTCAGCCAATTTACTACTTCTTTTTGCACATCTTCCTGTTTATTTGTCTGCTTATAATTGACTTGTTGAATATTATTAACTAATTTAACACTTTTTATAGATTTTTCATTTTCTTTTGAAGTATGATGCTTAGAATCTATTTGAGTACTTAAACGATCACGACGAACGCCGTGTTGGGGATGAAGTGGACATCTACGATTAGCATGAGTAAAACGATTGCTACATCCTTTTGTTAATAAAAAAAAAAGAAAATTTTTTTGAATATTTAATTCAAGATTAAATTTATATATTTTAGAAAAGCGAAAATTTACCTTGGAATCGACATGCAAATGGTTTTTCACCAGTATGTAAACGTTGATGAGTTCGTAACTGACCAGATTGAGTAAATCGTTTGGTACAACCCGAAAAATTGCAAACATATGGTTTTTCACCTGTATGTGTCCTGATGTGTGCCTGAAGTGATTTCTCTCTTGGAAAGACACGATTACAAGTATGACATCGAATTGCTGATTTACTATCTAATGCATTCGAAATTAAACATTTAATGGCATCCAATTTTGGGCGACCTCGTCTTGCTTGTGAATTTTCTGAATTTTCATTCTCTCCAAGACTTGAATTTTCATCGATTTCTGAATTGTTTTCACAAAAACTATTACTACTTTTTTTTGACGAATGAACTGGACTTAAGTCGAATGCTTCATCGAATTGGCGTTTAATTGATCGAGGCGTACTAATGCATAAATTATTACGTATATTAGCCTCATTATGAGGATCGCGTTTCTTAAATGGAGATGATTCAGGCGATAAAATAATAGGAACTTGAGATGAGACTAAAGCCGAATCTGTTAATTTAGCCATAATTTTTTTACTTTGTATAAATTTTAATTCGTAAAAATATTCTAAATAATTTAAAATACAATAAAATAAGTTAGATGATCATTTGAAGTAAAATTAAATTATTTTTCAAACAATAAGTTTATTAGTCGCTCTGTTCTTAGGTCAACACTCGGTAGGCAACTAACTTGAATTGGAAATTTTTTTTTTCCTTTTCTTTTTTTTTGAATTCAAAAAAAAGAAATTTTTGCCGGGCTTATTTTCGCGCCCACATTTTGGCTTTTCTTTCAAAACTTGTAAATATGTTTAAAAACCAAAGTTAAAATGCTGAGAAAATTCCGTTTAAAATCTTCTGGCTACTCAGGAGAGCCTATTTTTTCCATTATACACTTGGCAGAGCTTGCTTGAAAATTTAAACAAAAATTTTAAAATGGAAAAAGCGCGCACATTTAGGAGGGAAAATTTTGAGTTTAAAAAAAGAATAGCCTAAAAATTAAATGTTTCTCAGTTTGACCTTGCTTTCAAGCTTTAACATTTTAGTATTTGATACATAGACCATATGAATTGCATATGTATGTTCTTACAGCACCTATTTACACTTTGAGTGCTTAAATGTATTGCGTACATAGTTGGAATTTTTAGTAAAGGGTACACCTAGATAATTTGCTGCAGTATATTAAGAATGTATGATTCACTTAAAATAAAATATTTTGCCTGTACGACTCACTTTTACTTCTGCAAGTTTTCTGCCCTAGCATCTGCTAGTGAATATCTTCAAATTGGCTGGACAACACACAAGAATTTTGACGTATTATCATGCTATTTAGTACACAGACTGTATTAAACACTATTATTAGGCCACACTTTGGCGGGCTTTCTCATCATTTCAACATAAAAATAATAGACAGAATAAAAATAAAAACTTTATTCGCTTAAAATTTAAAAAGGTTAAAAAAAAAATTTTCTTTGCGAAAAAAAATTGACAGGTATCTGTGACAGTGAACTTTAATTTTATCATTTACTTTTTAAAAAAAAAAAAGGCAAATCCAGTCTATTTAGTATTATTTAAAAAGCCTTAGGATTTAAAAGTAAATGTAATCAGGATAAAAAATTTTCCACATACATCAAACGCACATGTGCAGACAAATTTAAAAATTTATTATTAAAATAAGAATTTCTAAGTAGTTTTATAGTTTTGTTCAGGTTGAGGAACTTGGTAGTTGTTAAATTTCTATTTGAAAAAAAAATCTTTGAATCGATAAATTATTTTAAAATCTTGATTGCATAATTAATACTACCTATTTTTATTCTATCGTGTGGTATGCATATGAAAAAAATAATAGTGAAAAAAACTAGATTCGAATCTTTATAAAACTTAGATTCATTACAGTAGCCCTTTTAGATGTCAATATTTAAAAGTTTCAAAATAATAAAGAATTTTCAAATTCAAATTAAAATTTAAAATTAATGAATTGTGGATCGAGATTTAAAATTTCCAAAAAAATTTTAATTGATTTACCGGTAGAACAAAATTGCAAATTTAAACTATCAATAATTAGTTTTTCTTGAAAACAAAAATGCAGCATACTATAAAATTCGATAAACTATTTGATTAAAATAATTAATAATTCTTTCTAAATTTTCAAATTTATCATTCGTAATTCAGGGAACTAAAAACGAAAATATATTTGGGTACTAAAATGGTTATCGAAAAAATTAATTGTTCAAAAATAGCAAGTGAAAAAAAAAAACATCTACATATGTTAAGAATAATTCAAAAATCATTTCTAGACATATTGGAAAATATACTTTTTAATAATAAATAATATGAAACATTAATGAATTCAAATAAATAATAAGCATATTTTTCCTTATATAAAAGAAACTTTTGAGAAAAAATTATTAAAATTTAAGAGCACTTACCTTTTTCATTAATATTTAAAGTGTTGATAAACAGATGAATCTATTTTGGAATAAATTAAACAGACCAATAAAAAAAGATGAATTTCAATCAAAATAGTGTAATTGCACATAAACAACATCCAACGATTTCGGAATATTTTAAAATTTAACGGATTTTTTATAAAATTTCTTTTTTTGAATCAATAGTTTTTTGAAAAAAAATCGCTTTTAAAAAATACACCTGTTAGGATAAATTTTGTCTGATAGAGCTCTTTAAACGAATTGAGATTTAAAGAGATGAGATAGTCATATGCATAACTAGATAAGATGAGTTGAAAAAACAAGATTCTATAAAAGATGAAGTAAACTTTTAAATACTTTCAAAACTAAGAAGAAAAGGTAGAAAGAGAGTATCTGAATTTTTCAAATAATGTTTCGATTAGATAACATGGGGGAATGCGAGGGAGAGAAAAAGCGCCAAATATTGATAGAAAGCGCCTTACAATTTCAGTAGGATCGAAGGAATTAAAAAAAACTATACGCGGACTTTTACATTAGTTTTTAGTGAAGATGTGCAATAGGCAACAGATTCCCTCTAAATTATTTTGCCGCCTGAATTTTCTTCATATCTCCGCTCTGCCATAAAATTTTGTTTAGAAAGAATCTAGACTATATATAGTTTTTGAATATATAAATATAAAAAGAACTTCACTAATTTATGTAAGAAATTGCCTGGATTTTTAGTAAATGCTAAATGTAAGACAAATATACACAGACCATTAAAAAAAAATCATAAAGGTAAACCTAGAAACTTATTGGATATTCTTTATTTAAAATTTTAAAATGCTTGACCATTGAGTATTAAATGCATTAAATTTTCATTGAATGTATTTTATGAATGTGAAAAATTAATACTTATTAAAGAATGTGTTTTACCTTTTCTTTTCATTTGCAAACTTCACTAGTAAAAAATTATAATGTGATAGCTGACCATAACAATCATTCTCTTTGTCCGCATAGATCTGGGAGAGCAGAATTTTTCAAGATCTCATCTCAAAAATCATGAGAAAGTTTTCTTAAATTTCAGCATTTGTTAAAAGCTTTTCAAATTATAGAATAAAATAAAAAAATTTTCTTCAAACGAACTGCCACTTGATCACAAGTATTCTCATAATTCGAAAAATAATTCATAGCTTGGTATATGGTAAGATACAAATTCCGTTGAAAACTTTATATACTTTTAAAATTCTTAATTAGAAATATTTCCAAAATTGATTGTATTTTAAGGCTCGTAGTGGCTCGATTTAGTTTAGAAATATAGGTATTGATTTCAATTATCTATTATAAATTATTAGTATTTATAAGTTGACATAGAAAAATTCGAGTTAACCCAAATGAAAATGCAAAAATTTGCAAGTTTCAATTAAATTAAAAATTTCTTATTTCAAAAAAATTAATTATATTAAATATCAAATCGAATATTTTTTAGGTAGTTGAATGAGCCTATTTAAGTGATGACATAAAATATTCAAAATTTTGGGCTGCAAAATATTCACAACTTGAAAAAATATTCAAATGTAATAAATTTTTTTTCATTTTAAAATTTTTTTATCCTTATATACTGATGGAACAAAATGTAATTTACCATTTGATACAATAAAATAAAAATTAATATATTTTAATTATTTATTTTTTGCATAACTCGCGATTAATATGCCCTCTTTTTTGTAAATCTTAAATTAATTTTAATTCATTTGTTGTTTTTTTATAAATAACACATATATTCAATTCGGGGCGGCAGATGAAAAGGGTAAATTTGATAGAGAGAAGTGTTAGAAGTGTATTTTGAAATTAAAATTAATAAAACTCTTAAAAATGTCTACAAATCAAACAAGGCCAAACACGGGCAAAGAGTCTACACCGGTTCAAGAGTATGTGATACGTGTAACACCAAAAATTAATAAAAAATACAATGTGATGAGATTTAGCGAATCAGATGGAATTGATTTTACTAAATGGAGGAGTGTGAAATTGGATCGTGAATTTAATGTTAAAGAATATAAATCAGCAAATGTCGATGAAGAAATGCCTAAATTTGGCGCCGGTTCAGTTTTTGGTGCTGAGCAGCGTGAAGAGTCGAGAAGAAGGAGGTATCAGAAGTACGCTTCCAGACATAAATTGGAGGATCAGCCATGGATACTTAATGCTAAAACGAATAAACAATCAAATGTCTTATCAAACGGCACATCGACCGGCAAAACAAGTAGCAGCCGCAAATTTCGGGGAGTACGTGAGGGTGGTGTAACGGATAATACAAGTTATTACGTATTTTTTCAAGCTCATGACGGCGCATTTGAAGCATTTCCAGTATCAGAATGGTACAAATTTGCACCAATTCCAAAATTTAAAGCACTTACTGCAGAAGAAGCCGAGGAACAATTTACGAAACGAGATAAAATACTTAATTTTTTTACGGTGATGAATAAGAAGAAGGGTGTTGGTGATCTGAATGATACATTGGAAAATGGCAGCACTAAGCCGAAACGCAGTCGAAAAGATTTTAAAACTTCTGATATGGATGATTGGAATGATTTTGGAGATATGTCAGCTGGTTCAGATGAAGATTTGAATATTAATACGAAAAAGAAAAATAAATATAAAAAACGCGAATCAGATGACGATGGCAATGAAAGTGAACCGAGAGAAGAAAGTGATGAAGGTGATTTTGATCAGCGAGAAGTTGATTATATGTCAGATACAAGTTCAAGTGATGACGATAAAGATATGGTTGAACGTTTGAACGAAGAACTTAAAGGTGTTGAAGATGAAGATGCATTGCGTCAACTTGTGATTTCAGATAGCGAAGAGGATGAAGAAAATCAGAATAAAGAGGAAGATAATAGTAAAGATGAACAAGATGAACAGATATTAAATGATAAGAAATTAAATAATGAATCCATTGAAACCAAAGTTAAACAAGAGAAAATATCTAATTCAGATAGTTCAGATTCGTCGGATGAAGATTTTGATGATGATAAATTTAAGAGTTCTATATTCATGCAAAAAAATGAAATTAAACCGGTGATAAAAAAAGAATCGAACATGGATCCATCAATTCAATCATCACTGAAAAGAAAACTTGACACACCAGATTCACAAAATGCAACTGTAAGTCATCAAGGTTCAATAAAACGTCCTAAGACTCAAGGCAATGAAGTGAATTTAGAAGAGACGGTCAAAAGATATTTAATGAGAAAACCAATCACTACTACTGAATTAATCAAAAACATTAGGAAGATGAAAGTAGCAAGTTCGAAAGAAGAACTCGTTGCATCAATCGCACAAATATTAAAGAAATTAAATCCACAAAAACAACAAATCCAAGGTAAACTTTTTCTTTACCTTAATCCAAAATTGTAAACATTAATCGCTTTTTTTGAAATTCTATCTATCTCGAATTAATATATATATATATTGATACATTGTAAATTTAGTTTTTGAAAATCCTTGTATTAATGAATTTCTTTAAAAAAATAGACAAATTTATTACTTTTATGAAAATCAAATAATTTTTGTAAATTTGAAATTTTTATCACACAAGGCTTATCTTTCTAAGTTCAGCAAAATAAAGTTAAATATTTCTTATAATTTGCGCCATTAAAAATCGGCTAGAAAACAGCTAAAAATAATTAGACGGTAAATATAAAATATGGATTTGAAATTTCACTTGCAAGGACAAATATAAAAACATTGTGAATTTTTGCATTGGTTTTAATTTATCGTTGATATTATAAATTTTTTTTTTTTATTTTTTAAATAGAATATAATTATAATGGCCTCAGCTACAAATTTAGAACCGATTGGTGCACCATTAAAAATCAATCCGACAATAAAGGTAATTTCTAATAAAATCAGAGTTTATTTTTATTTGCGAAATTTCTATTTTTTTAATCGTAATTTAGCTATTGAGATGGTCATTTCTTGCTTTGGGAGTTATGTATGGTGTAAAAAGGCATCGTAAGTATCAAATATTCCATTTTAATCATTATAAATATTAAGTTATTTTTTTTTTTTAATTTGTTTTCTTAATGATTTGGCAAAAAAAATTGCAATTATTTGGTCCCATCAATTAATTTATACTTTGCAAACATGATTATTTTTGACCTATTTATTTATTTGAATAAAATTAGGCTATCTTGAGAGAAAAGATAATGAAAAAAAAGCGTATGAGGCGAAAATGAAGCCGATCTGGGATAAAGAAAAGGCTGAAAAGAAAACCATCGAAGATCAAAGTAAGTTACAAATTCAATTTTAATCAGATTTAATAAATTCAAAAACTAAATTTTTTTTTTAAATTTTATCTAAACAGAGCAAAAGGAATCTTTAAAAAAGGAGGGCATTATAATTTAAAATCATCTTATACGTTAGTAAATATTAAAAATGTATAAAACATCTTACCTTTTATTTTATAGTTTAATCGTTTTCAACAAAATTTGATCGATTAAAATATCGAATTAGTCAAAAAAATTTAAAATTATTAAATAATAAATACATTGAATAGATAATTTATTTTAAGATAATTTATTTCATGATTACATGATTTTTTTGATTTACATTTAATCACAAATTACATTACAATTCACCACTCAATACTTGAATTTATCATATTCTGATAGACTTGCGAAATCAAAATACAATTAACGTGTTTTGTACTTACATGGCTTCAAATGAATGACAGAAATCCCTTTAAGCTTTTCTATTTTCGACATTTTTTTAAAAGTAAACAAAACAAAATAATCGTCTGGTGGAAGTATTCGCTTTCTGATAAGCTTAAAACCACATTCTTCCATTGAATTGATAAATATTTTAAATTCTTTATTTTCGAATCTGGAAATTACTTCAGCTATATAAAGTAAACCATTCTTTTTCAAAATACGATTTGCTTCTATAACACAATCCCTTATATTTGTTGCCATTAATGATAAACAAAATACAGCCAAATCGCAGGTACGATCGTTTAATGGTACATTGTCTATGCTTGCTTTAGTTATAAATTCATTATATTCTATAAGATCAAATGAATATACAACTGTCATTGATTTAATTTTCTTGAAATATTTCGCCATATTAGCTTCACCACAACCAAGATCAGCGATAGTAAGTAGTCGAACGTTAAAAGCAGCTAACCGCTTAATTTTTTTTATTATAATATCTTTAACAATACAAAATTGTAAAATGTTAGATACTTATGAATTAAAATAATTCAATAAACTCATATTCACCTAAAGGATTAACGGGCCAATTTTTGACTAATTGGGCATAGGATTCATGATATTTGCGAAAAAGATCTGGTGTCATATATCTAATTATTTGGTCAGTTGAATTTTCATATAAATACTGATTTATATATCGAAATTGAGAATGCATCAATTTTTTTATCATCTGATTTTTAAGCTGATCACTACGATCATGAATATTTAGCTTATTTTTTTTAAAGTTCTTGTCTGATCTCGAATCATTTTCGATTTGATTTTTCTCGTTTTGCAACTGAACTTTATCATTTTCGTTTTTATTTTCAAATTCATTAGATTTGAATAATTTTTCCGACTTGTCATTGATGAATATTTTTTTTTTATTATTCTCTGATGAAAGAAAAACTGATTTTGATTTAGCAGTTGTATCAAATTTCTTGAGATAGCTGGCTAGTTTAGAAAATTGGGTTATGTTAAAACGTTGGCTTTCGGTCATTTTTATACTTTAAATAATTCAAAAAAAATTATTTTTATTTATTCAATATATAATATATAAAATAAAAATAGCAAATTTATTCATTAAAAATTAGACTTTTTTAAAAAGTTTTTCAATTCAAAATTTCTATTAGAAAGTCAATAAAAATAATTTTTGGTTTTAAACCATGCGTAAGATAGCTCAAAAACAAAAAATTTAAATTTATCAAGCCGTGTATAATTTGTATTTAAGATATCAAATTTGAAATTCGCAAGCCGATTTATCAGCTTGTTAGTGTAGATTAAAAAAAATGATGTAAAATTTTTTTTTATTACTTATATTCCTATTTTCATATGTAATTTCGTCATTATACAAGATTAGATAATTAAATCATTTTTGATGGCTAATTTAACACATGATATTAGTTAATAAATTGATTTAACAAAATAATTTGAAATAAATATTCAAGATTGTTGAATGAAGAAGGTATCAAAATTTTCTTTGATTTGATAATCTTTTGTTAAGCAAATGAATGTACGTTTTTCTGATCAAAAATATTTTTTAAAAAAGTATCTAAATGGTCATTAGACGATTATAAAGATACTTAAAATTATCTTAATTTATAATTTAGATATTGATATAACAAATTGATAAAAAAAATCGGCGATTTTGTTATCACAATCGCAAACAGCAAAAACATAAAATTATGCAAATTAATTAGTATTATCATTGATTTGTCAGATTCTGCCCTAAAATTTTTTTTTCTATTGTAACCTAAACAGTTCAAGTAGAGATCGATTTCAATCATAAAAAAAACTTTATCTCAAATTCGACAAAAAAAAATTTTTCTAAAAGACCAAACAATAAAATTTATTTATTTTTTTTTTTTGAGAAGTTGTGTCATTTAACTTCAATGGTACTAGATGGTGTTTTACATATTCGTATTAAAACAAATTAAAAATTTTTAGTGTTTATTACGTTGCGTACGATTATAGAGTAATTTTTAGCTCCATATATTTGCAAAAAAATTGGAAAATAGTAATGTTTTTAGGTATTATTAGTAATGAGCGCCAACTCGGTGATTTGTGGCTTCACAAACTCGAAAAAAAAAATGGAAACAAACTATACAACTTAAAATTAACCCATCATTATCTTCTCTCGTTTTGTGTTTAAAAGGTAGCAAATTCAATAAAATTTTAAATTAAATCATAAAAATTTATCATGTCGATTAAACGAAATGAAATA
Organism: Acarapis woodi; assembly: GCA_023170135.1. Classification (NCBI taxonomy): domain Eukaryota; kingdom Metazoa; phylum Arthropoda; class Arachnida; order Trombidiformes; family Tarsonemidae; genus Acarapis; species Acarapis woodi. Next base: position 18,045 of record BLXL01010241.1, read on the forward strand.
AACAAAATGGTTATGGATTATCTTGTTGCCGAGGGCTTCAAGGAGGCAGCGGAAAAATTTAAACTAGAAGCAGGTATTGAGATAAGTGGCTTGAATAACGATGCGATTTCCGAGACAAATGAACAATTAGATCAAAGAATCGAAATACGAGCAGCCATTGAAGAAGGCAACATATCAACCGCACTTTGGCTTATAAATCAACATTACCCGGAATTAATTGACCATAATAGATGCTTATTTTTTAAGCTTCAGGTTAGTAATTTATATTAATTGGTAATTGAATGCGAATTCCAGAACATGTATTTTGAATTATTTATATTTTATAAAATTTATCTGCCAAATACCTATTTTGATTCCATGATCATTTTCATCTCTTAATATATTTTTAATGATCTAAATTTGAAATAGTATCAATATTAAATTTTAAACTCTAAATTCATAGAAAATAGTTAATCGCTTCTATTTATCTTGTTTTTGCATGTAGCAACAACAACTTATTGAACTAATACGGGAACAAAAGATCGAAGTTGCTTTAAAATTTGCCCAAGAACATTTAAGTGTGGATGAAAATTATTTAGAATTATCCGAATTGGAGCGTACTCTGGCACTACTTGCATTCGATAATCCTGAAACTTCACCATATAAAGATTTACTACATGTATCACACCGACAACAATTAGCATCAGAAGTTAATGAAACCATACTTAAGGAGCAATCTGGCTTATCAGAGATGAGTAAGCCGAGTCTTGTTCAATTAGTGAAATTGTTGTTGTGGACACAAAAAGAGCTTAATTTAAAAGAAATTGAATTTAAGAGTTTGAAAGATGATGAATTAGGCGATTGTTCATTGGAAAATTGTTTTGATTAGTTAGCTTGATTTAATCAAATTTTTGTTGCATATTTATAACACCTGAAATGGACAACTTGGCTTGTAATCCATGTTTTATTCAATGCACGCATTATAGTTATTAAATTTTTGAGTCAAAAAAATTATATAAGTCTATTGATATCACCTTTTCTACGTTTCTTATTGAATATTAATTGCAAGTGAAATATCGAAGTTTAACAAAATCGGTTAATTATCTTAATTATTGAGATTGTTTATCTGTTTTATTTAGTGTACATGTTTTACATTGAAAAATTTTGTTGATGAATTTAATATATTGCTTCGAAATTTTGTCATCTGATAACTCATTTCATCTGAATTTTTCTTCCTTTTTTTTACAATCTTCTGCTCTTTTTTTACTAATTGATATTTTTCGATCGATAATAAAGATGTAAGCACCAAAAATGTAATTTTTATTCTTGTATTTTCGTTCTTTTTGTACATAATATCCTAATCGATCAAATTCATCTTGTTTCATTTTAAGTTTTTCATCACTCTTTTAATTTACATAATTGTATTTATACATATTTAAAAACTCTAAGAAAATTTTGACTTATATTGTTTCAAGATTAAAAATATTTTCCAAACATCATTATTTCGAGAAATGTGACTCATTTACATTCATAAAAGTTTTGTTGTCCGAACCCAAAATTTTACGATTCAATTTTTAACGTTAAAAATTCAATATTCATATGTATATAAATTTTCTGTTATGAGACAATCAATTTTGAAAGTTTAGGTCGCAAAATGATTAATTAAGATAAGCTATATACATTTAACTTTTGGCCAACAAAATTTTTCGAGCTTATCATAATTTATCTTGTATTAGAAAAATTTTTTTAGGCTTTTACCACTTTATTGTGTCATAGATATTTCACTTTTAAATCAACAAAATTCTTAGTCAATTAACTGATTACATTTATGACGCCATCGTTAATTGATAAGCAATAAATAAATTCAAAAACTAAGATTATTTTGAATTGTTTCCTAAAAACTACTCAGCTTCGTTAATTGAGAATCTTTTTAATGAAACATGATTTGTTTTACTTGGATAAAAAATTAGTCGTTTTTATTTAATCCGATGTATTCTATCAATGTTACTTGTAGATTTTAATGAAATAAACTCAGTTTACATGTTTATATTTGATGAAAATTAGTGAAAAGATATTTATTATTCTCATTTAATTTGAAAAGAAACCAAATTCTAAACATTTTCATATTGTATATAATATAATGTAATACTAAATCAATGCAATCATTTTTACAAAACTTAGAAAAAAATTATTTACATTTTCAAGTGCTCATGAAAATTATTTCATAAGATTAGATTTTCTGAATTAAATTAATATTTACATAATAGGAATACTTCCGCTTTATTAAAATTAGTGTAAAAATTTTATGGTCAAAATAAATAAAACATACATTACTCATTCTTTAATTGAACTGCATAGTAAATGAAACGCATTCAAATTTTTTTATCGGTTAAAGGTGGCTAATGATTGATAAAATATCAAACAAAATTTTCGACTAATTTTTCTGGTTATTTTTAGCAGCAAAGCAATATGATTTTAAGAAATATAACATTCAACAAGTTTACTAAAAAAAATTTTTTTTGTTAAAAAACATTGAATCTTTTTTTAATTTTTAGGATTTGCTCATCGTTTTATTATGATGAATTTAAAAATTAATATTTTGGTGTCGATGAAATCATGCAGATTATTTTCAAAAGTAATTTTTCTTCTTTATCAACTGATTTATAATTGTAATTAACTTTTTGATGTGCGAAAACATCGTGAGATCACTTTGATGCATCATATGAACATTAATTATCCGATAAAATTTAGTGTAAAAGGAAATTTTATAAATTTTTATGTTTTTGAAAAAATAAATAAAATAATGTTTCTTTTTTTGAAGCTCGCTTTTATGTTGCTTATTATTGATAAATTATTTTTAATAATTGATTCAACTGAAATAACTAAACTTCTTAATGTTAGCGGCTTAATGAACAACAGGGAGATAAATTTTCACAAATTCATGAATAATTATGTATCTAACATAAAACTTGTTAAATCATTTCACCAATCTACAAATCGAAATATTACAGTATCTCAAGTCCAAAATAATGTAAGTTATCAATATTCATTAACAACACAAATACCGATCCCACTGAAATTGATTGAATCTTCGTTACGTCATGTAACAAATGATATAAAATTTGACTTGATGACAAAGGTATCAAGACCGATGACAACTAATAGTTTCTTAACCTCTACAAAAAGTAAATTAAAAAATCAAACGGATACATCACCCACTATTTTTTCTAAGTCACCGTTTGAAACAACTACTTTGTCAACTATTGAAACTGAATTAGATCAAGTGATATATACTCCACTTGAATGTGGCCGAAGTTTTGATGAAGATTGGTTACACGAAGGAGAATTGAATAAATTAATTTTGTACACTAATAAAAAGTTAAATCCAATGAATGATCAAGATAAATTAATGAAATTTAACCAAAAACAACTTGTAAATGCTCATACAGATTCTCTGGAAATTGAAAATGTTTCGAAAATTACATTTGTCACGGTGAGTACTGTAGACACTAGTAAAAATTCAGAAAATGAAAAAAATCATGAAAGTCTTGAGAATTCACTCGATAAAATGAAAAATTTAAAAGATGAATTTTCACGATTTGAGTTAAAAAATTATTACGAAAATATTGAAAAAATGATTAAAAATCTCAATGCTTCTGCTCTAAATGATGCAGATTTACAATTAATAAAAAATGTGTTTAATAATCGAGAAGAGTTTCACTATTATGGTGAAAAACGTATTATAAATGGTAATTAATTTTTCAAAATTTTAACTGGCAGCATTTTTTTTTAACTGATTAATTTTCAATCACTTTTATTTTTTTGTCAAAGGTCAAAGGGCTAACCCTGGACAGGTAAGAAAAATTTTTAAATTGATAAATTCAGATTATTTTTGTAACTCGAAATATAAGTTTTTAAAAAAATACAGTGTTTCAAGCGCAGCGAATTTTTTGTGATGTAAATTAAGAACTATCAAAAAAAAGCATAATTTTATTGATCTATAACCTAGAAATACATTTCTTTTGAATAGTTTCCTTGGGTCGCATCATTGCAAGTCCTAGTTAGGTATCCTTATAGAACTAGCCCGCCAATCTGGCGACACATATGCGGAGCCAGTAAGTCAATTCTTTTTAAATTTTCTTATTTATTGTGATCAAAAAAATAATTTTAAATAAAATAAATTTCTATACATTTTTAGGCATCATTAATTCTCATTGGTTATTAACAGCTGTGAGTATATTCTGAATAAAATATTTTCCTAATAATCTGGATAAATAAATCAAATAGATAATAAAAATTGTACTTTCATTTATATGCTTAAAAATTTGA
>BLXL01010242.1:0-22222 GCA_023170135.1 Acarapis woodi
TATTGAGTTCATAAAAGAATAGTATATTCAATTATACAAAAGATCAAATACGGCCTAATTTCATCGAATTTGACAATTCAAACAGCGATGAAAAGAAAAAAAATCATCGTAATTGTAGCAGTTGTTTCCATAAATTAAATATCAATACATTTTACGGTATACAATTGACGATTATCATAAACTACATGATACGGCTGTTTAATTTATTAATAATGCCATATAGGCCTACTGTCTTATTTTTTGATAGATTTAAAAGTAAAATATCATTTTGAGATTCAATTTTGTTGTGAAGCTGACATGAATTTAGCAAAATTATTTAGAATTAGTAGCTACATTGAATTTAAATTACAAATACAAAACTATCTACGTTCATTTATCGAAGTTCAAAATAAAAATTATTGCCACTTTTATTTATAAAAATTGAAAGAAAATATTCACATTTATGAAAAATAAATTAACAGGAATCTTCTCGATCAAACATATTATATTATTCAAAAATTTATTTTGTTTCTAAAGCAGAAAAAAATCGATATTGTCGATTCGGTATTCAAAATTTTTATGTTGTATCTAAAATTCAGAATAAATATTTGAGTTCCTAAAAGAACTAAATTAATATTCACTGAAATTCTCATTCACAAAAGATTCGCAAAAAAATTTTTTTCATATACTATATTATTATATGTAATAATTGAAAGTTATATGAATGGTTCATTTTTAGAGATGTACACCGCAATTATTTTCATAAAAAATGACATTTATTGAATTTTCTAAAATTCTAGATTCTCGCCGTTAAGAAGAAATTCAAATAGAAATATTTATATAGTGAAGAAAAAAATTGATATTTTTTTTAAATAATGAACTCATCTAATTATTTATTAATTATACTGATATAGATTTAAAATAAGAAAATTAAAATTATTTCATTAATTATTATTTTAAATATATTTATGTTCAGTTTTTTCATTTCAGAGAATGAACTAAAAGAATAAATATTTTTTCGAAAAAAAAAGTTTAGTAAGTAATAAAAAAACATTAGAAGAATTTCATATGTAATCTTTCTCAATTAAGTTTATTTTTTAAAATGTGTATATCAAAAAGTTTTAACTGATAATTCACAACATCAGCACATGTTATTATAATTGGTAAATACAAAAATATAAATTTTTATGCTTGACCATTTTGAAAAAATTATTGTGATAGTGCTTTATGAAAAAAAACCAATAACCCTAAAAGATTGGTTCCTTTTTGACTAACCTAAAATTTTTTCTTTTCTGATATTTGCACTAAATAATTAAATCGAAAAATTATAGATATTTTCCAAATTTAAAAAAATAACAAAAAAATGAGTATCAAAAAATATCGAAAATTTTTTTAGTAAAAATTATTAAATCTTTTTAAGAATTGTTTTCGAATTTGTAGGTTTCTTATAATTTACAACATATATGTCTAATTTTTTGAAATTTTATCATTAAATATTTTTCCTAGCTAGCAAGCTTACGGTTTCAAAATATGTTTTAATGTAAAAGATAATTATTTTATTTAAAATTAAAAAAAATCAAATTACCCTCTTGAAATAAAAAAAAAATTTCAACCTAGGGATACATAATTTTAATCTTACTTAATGTCAACAATATTAACGTTATTAAATGAATCTCGAATATTGAAAATTTAAATAATATAAGAAAAAAATTTTTATTCATAAAATATAGAAACCATCAAACAATTGAAAAAGGGATCTATCAATCAAAACAAGCAGTAATTAAACTATTTTTTGTAGGATAAAAAACGCCTTTGAATAACGTTAATCAAAAATATAAATAAATTTTTATTTCAGTCTTTTATCATTTAAACCCGTTCTAATTATGTCTATCAATATTTAAATTTTTTTTTCTTTCAAGATATAACAAGCCAAAATATCAGATTTTCTTAAATTTAATACATATTTGTCGTTTGAAAATAAATATCTCAAAAAAATTTAATTTGAAATTAATTTCGAAACTTATTAAATTAATTTTTTTCTAACATTTGAGAATTTACTGGATTTTGAAAGAGATTTTTAATTTATTTTTGACAGTTTTGGTGCTCTGATATAATTTAGATTTTATTTTGTAATTCGAACTTAAATAAACTCTATCTGCTCTTTCTCAATTAACAAAATTTGATAAAATTCTCACAAAATTACATTGTATTAAATAAATCTTGACAAATAGTTAATGCAGTTTTATTTTATAAAGGTTAAACTAAATTTTATAAAATTTTCAAAATCATTATTTCGACTAATAGAGTTTTTATTATATAAAAAAACAGACTATATGACATCAATTAAGATTAAATTAAAAAACTTTAAATTTTTCTTTTCTTGAGTTTATCTTCAGAGTTTTTTATGAATTTTTAATATTTTCAAAATTATATATTTATAGTAATATTCTAGTAAACACTTCAAATCTATTCAAACAACTTTTATGATCAAAACTGAAAAGAACGATAAATAAATCGATAAAAATCATTAAATAAACTTATGAATTTCGATGGTAATAAATTGACTCAAGAAATATATTCATTCAAACTTGTGTAATCTAAATTGTCACTTAATATCCGATTTGATATTGAATGATCATAAGCGATTTAAACCTATTCAATTCTTCACATTTTATTTACCATTCAAATAATTTTTAATCTAATAATCCAGTTGCTAAACTTTTTTTTTGATTTGACCAAAGTGTGTATAGAATTTAAAAAATATATTCGATAATGTGATAAAATTTTTTCGATGAACTTAGTCAATAGTATTATATGCTATATTTAATCAAAAGAAAAATTGTTAAAAATTTTATGAAATTAAAAAAAACGATAAAATGAATCAGAGGTTCATCGGTTCTCAACATATTTTATGAGTACAAAATATCGAAATTTCCAATGTCAAAGAGATGTTTGTAAATTTTATAACTAAATTTAAAATAAAAGTAATGTGAAAAAAATAAAAATGATAGTTTTTTCTCTCATAAACTACTTTATAAACAATATTAAGGTTGAAATTTTCTAACCCGTTAAAAAAATTAAATATACTATAATTATTCAAATAAAAATCATTTGCCTAAAAGTCATTTGCTAGTTGATCAGTTAAAGTTCTACTCGAAATAATTATAAACACAGTCATTTACATGTACAAAAAATTTTTTATAATGAATTAATAAATTTAAATTTAAATGAATCGTATTGACCGAATGGTAAAGTTGTAAATTCACTTCAGTCGGAATATGTTGCTAAAACCGAATAAATCAACCTTTAAAATTTATAAAAAACATTTTTTTAAATTTAATGGTTGAAATATTCGATTCAGATCTGAAATTCAAATTTCAAGTCAAACATATATTTCAGGTAATAACATTAATTACGATATCACACAATCGTTCTTTTTTTCAAAAAAAAAAATTCAAAATTCAGTTTGTGATTTGAATTCTCAATTTTAAATTTTAGATATTTAACTACATTTTTTTTTCGTATGGAATAAAAATTTAATATCTATGAATTTTTTTACAGATATACAAAAATTTGATCTCTAATAATGAATTAGAAGTCATGATTTATGTTGAATATACATGAAAATTATAACTTTAAATGGTTTAAGATTTTAAGGCTTGATAAAAGAGTACATCATATTATATACATATTCGCCAACATAATATCTATTATATTTGCTAAATGATATTTAAACTTACTCAAACGTCTAAATGATAATAAAACTAGACATTTGAATACACAATAAAGCAAATATAATGCTCATTTTTATGTATATTGTACAGTTTTTTTGTGCTTAACAACGTTTTTTAACAATCATTTACACACATTTTGAAAAAGGAGGCTAATGAACATTGAATAGATAAAAAAATTCAAGCAATATATTTTATTAATAATATCAGCTAAATAATAAAAAAAGGCAACTTTTGTCTCTAATCCCGATTAAGCGATCATCGCTGCTTCTTTGGTTTCTCTAAAAATATAGATGAAAATATTATCCTCTCAATTATATAATTCGGTTTTATTAAATTTAATAAGTTTGAAAAGTTTTTCTTTTATAAGTAAATAAACTCTACAATCTGAATTTATTTCTTCCGAAGTCATAGTAGAAATAAAAGAGATTTTGAATCATGTAGATTTGTGATGCATGATATTCTGAAAGCATCATATGATATATGTTCTCAAATTTTATTTAAAATCTTAAAATTTTATGGTTTCATTGAATGCATTTTTGTGAAAATGTATAACACAATGAATTTTAACGAAGAATGAAATTTTAAATTATATAAAAACCACGTCAAAAATTTGCTACAATTTGAATTCATTGATGCAAACAGTATTTTTTATTTAATGCACGTTTTAAAACATAAATACAATACCGCGTAAATTTTATCATTTAAATTATATTAAAAAATTTCAGATCAAATTATTAGAATTCATTTTTAAGTCCATCATTATATTATTTTTTTTCATTAAAAGAGAAGATCAATCACTTTATTAGATTTATTCGTATAAACGAAAATGGTTTCTTGTTTTTAATTCGCTTAGTCTAAAAACTATACATGAAAGTATGATCCTAATTACTTGTATAGTTTGGTAGTAATTAAGCACCTTTCTTCAAACTTTTTTCTGACATTTTCGACTCTAAAAATTTAAAAAATTTTTCTTGTTTTACTCACTCACCAAGAAACTATTTCCGGTTTTAATTTTCTTAAAATTCTAAAATCAAGTTCTGTAAACAAAAACTTGTATTTTCTGTCATGTATTTATTTTTTTTTTTGGTTTTTTTTTTAATTCACAAAGATGCTTCATTTTAATGTTCCTTCTAGACAATTTATTTTTCATTATTTTCAAGATGAACGTTTTTTGCCTTGAAAACTTATTCACATACACATCTATATCAAACTTCAAAATATTCGGAGTTAAAAACTATATATATCTATTCTCGTTAAATAATGATCGAATAAATTTTCACAATCTTGCTTATAAAGCATAAACAAAATTAATAATTGTTTTTACGAATTATAAAAAATTATTTTTATCAATGTTTTGTTTATTTTTTAAGATTAAATTTTGTACGAAAAAGTTTAATTTGTCAAAAAAATTCATAAATTTTTTTATTGATGTATTTTTATGAACCTATTTGATGAAATGGTATATATTTTCTTTTTTTTTTTAAAAAATTTCTGACCAACAAATCTTCAATCATTCATTCCTAAAAATGTGTATAAATTGCAAAGTTAAATTATTGAAAATAATTTGTATTCGTTTGTTTTGTTACTGTTTTCAACTATTCTGGGCCTTGAATTGACCTTTTTAGTTATTTTTTTCATACAATTATTAGATAATTTTTTTTGATATGTTAACTCATATATTATATGAAATACATTCTCGAAAATTTTTTGATTATTTTTTTATCCTTCATTTCCTGCTCATCATTTGTTTGGCCAAAAGAATTAGATCTTTTTTTTTTCATTGCTGAACTTTTTTTTACATATCTCGTAGTCTCTCAAATAAAGCGATAATAAAATATTCAAACAATAGTAAACTATTATTTTTTTTCAAAATGAAGAGTCTTTGTTTAAGATTTTTCATTTGAAATTATTTTGGTTTTGCACTAACATCAGTTCAGCGGACATAATGAAGGAATTTTGATTAAAAATTTAAATAGAATATTATTTTTTTGTATGCATAAAAAGATTTTCTCAAGACAATCATTTCTTTTGCTGAAGTTCCGCTTGATTTTTAATTTTCTCGATTCCATATTCATTGTAATTTTCTAATTACTTGAAAATTATTATAATTATAATTAGAAAAAAAAAAATAAACAGAAATTAAAACCAATAGTATGATTAAATATCAATGGTACGAATCACTTATAATTTTTTACATCAAGAATAAAATAATATAAATAAAAAGATCTTCAAAAATAAATATAAAAAATTAAAAATATCAATAAAATCTAATTTGAAATATATTTTTGGACTCTTTTGAATACAATTTAAATTGCGAATAGCTAGATGGATGTTATTGTTTTCATGAATTTAGTGGGCAGTTTATAAAATTTATTAATGTTTCATTGATGTGTTTATATGTAACCAGCGTGAATATGTAAAAAAAAAAATTTATATTCAGATATATAATGAGATCAAAAATGCAGAAAAATTACATGGGTTTGTTGATTATTTTTGCGATGGACAATTTTTCTAAAAGATAACTATGATAAGGTAAATCTGCCAAAACTTGATCAGCTATGCAGAAATATATATATATTTAATTAGTACATAAAATATTCATAAAAAAACTCAATTATTATCATGTGGAAAATATAAGCACTAATAAAGCCAAAAAAGCGCTAACTTGTCTATTTTTATTTATAATTGAATAATCGAAATGTAGTCATTATAAAACACTTAAATCAGGTGTCCAATATTCAAAATGAGGTTTCAAAATTAAAATTCCATTTGTAAATTGATCTGTGAGTTTTTGCAATGGTTCTTAGTGATAAATAGAAAATAATATTTTGATCAAAAATAGGAAATTTCTTTTGTTTCGATTATATTATTTTGTAGAAATTTATTTTCAAAATTTTTTTATCATGTTGTTAATTAAATCTGCTAAATGCTTTTTTTTTCAATTTTAAAAACAGATACATTTGCATCCAAAGTTGCTGCCCTTAATGATAAATATGCCGATTCATCAATAGGAAATGTAACTGGTTCAAATGCTGTTAATGTATTCTTGGGCATCGGAATAGCTTGGACAATGGCTGCCTTAGTCAAAGCACATCGAGGACAAAGATTCGAAGTAAATCCCGGTTCTCTGGGCTTTTCAGTAGCTTTATTCTGTATTTGTGCAGCCGTTTGCTGTACAGGTCTAATAATAAGAAGGTAAGACCATACATTTGAAAATAAATAATGCATTCAAAAATTATCTTAAAATCTTATCTTATAATTTTAACTGATCTTCCATTATTCAAATTAATATTATTTTGACATCAAATATCAAATACTCATAAGATTAAAAAAATATTCAATTCAACAATTAGACAAACTTAGAATTGTTCAAAGAATGCGATAAATTGCTAATTAAAAAAAGAAATTTAATTAAATTTAAATATATAGATTTATAAATAAAAAAGAAACAAAAAAATTTTAATTTGCTAACCATTAAACTTGGTAGATAAAAGCCGGATAAGTTGTACTAAAAATTTTTGAGTCGCGTCAATTTGAAAATAAAAATGATTATACCATGTTTTAATAGTTCAAACTCTTTTTTTAACAAAATTCTACTCTTTGATTATTTATATTTTTATATTATTGATTCATAAATATTCGAAAAATAAATGTCATACTATTTGCAGTTGGTTTATACATTTCCATTTCGTAAAATAATTTAATATTCAATTTGCACGCAAAAAAAATTTTAAAATTTTAATTTTAATCAAATTCAACAAATTAATTCTGCAAATTAGATCATAGTTTTGAATTATATTCTTTCAGATAAATGCCTTTGCTTAATGTAAAGAGAAAATATTCAACTGACTACAAATTTCGTGATCTTTAAAAAATTATTAAACATGAAGTTGAATTAGAAATGTGTTTTCATGAGAAAAGAAATTAAATTAAATTTTTAATTTGCAAATTTTTTCGGAAAATTAATTTTTTGAAAGGAGTCATTTTTACAAAGGTTCAAGTGTATTGATTATGGTCCAGTTCTGATGCTTAAATAAATAGTATTCGAAGTGCTCGAAATTTCTCATGCATTTTTGTGCAATGCCTTATTTTAAATCTAAACGTAGCAAAAAAAAAATTTATTGATTACGGTCAAAAAACATTTTTCGAAAAATCTAACATGTTCATAACTTATAAAAAGCAAATATAAAAACGGAAACTAAAGAGACAATAATGAGTTACATTTCTAACTTATAATATCACGTGTCTCTAACTAGCTGACGGGAAATTTCAAGTTATTTAACATAAATTGAATAAAATATATATGATTTTTTAATGTTAATACTTTGGGAGACGAATTTTTGATTTAGACGTATATAATTTGAACTAATTGCGATCAATTTTTTCGACTAGACTAATTATTTACGTTTCGTTTGGCAATATTTTTTTAGGTATACGCTCGGAGGTGAACTGGGTGGCCCTATGAAATGGAAACTCCTAACAACTTTTTGCTTTGTTGGTCTTTGGTTGATTTACATTTTCATGAGTTCGCTGGAAACATATGGAGTGCTACCATTCTATCATTTGTCGACAAGTCCTAAACATTAATTTTGCCTACTTTTTGATCGTCGAGAAAATTTTAGGTTAAACAAAAGAAAATTTAAAAGATATTAAGAATTAGAAATTTTTGTCGCTTAATTATCTTGAATTTTATTTTTAAACTGAAATACACTGCCTATAAATCGCCTTTTACAAGTATTTTTCAAAAGTTTATCTGAGTTATCTAAAAATAATTTTTTTTAAATATGGTTTCCAAATTTGTTTTTTTGATTTTTGAATGAAAATTTTTTCAAAAACTTTGTTAAAGTTTGCAAAACTAAATCCAGCTTGAATAAGCTTTGAAATTTTTTTCATTGAATTTCATTTGTATAGAAATCAAAGAAAAAATTAAATTTTTTTAATTTTTTGACATAAATACTCATATTATTGAAATTCAAATTAGCTGTTGACGTGTATATAGACAAATTTGAATAATTTTTGAATTCTTATAAATTCAGTTAAATCAATTTTTTATACTAGATAATCTAAATTTTCCTTATATGTGAATTTCTTGACAAGAATAGTTTAAAATTAAAATTTTTTTTGAAATTTAAGTTATTATTTAGACAATTTAAATGATAGATTCTAGAATCATCGAAATTTGAATTCGAATTTTTTCCATTAAACATTTAGAAGTTTCACTAGGTAGATTCTGAAAGAAAAAAATTTATAAAGAATCTTGTAATTTCAAAGTTTGAACCCAAAAAATTTTTTTGTGATCAATCACATTGATATATTTTTTGATTTTGAATTTTTCCTAAAAATTATATACGATTTCAATACTAATTTTTAAAACACTGAAATAAGTTTATTGATTATTTTTTTGTCCTTCAAAAATTTTTGAATCAAATCGAGAAAGAATCTTCAGTTTAAAAAAATTTGTTAGGCGCAAATATCTTCAAAACTTGATTGAACGCGAATTATAATATCACAAAAATAAATGACATTAACAAATAACTGACCATCCATTTTAGATTCGGTTTTATTGTTTTTGACTTTGAAAAATTTTTAAATATTTTTTGATGAGATAAGAAAAATCAAAATAAGTAGATTGAATTGTAGCTTAATATTATAGTTGAAAAAATTTCAATTATTCTCTATGATGCAATAAAATAAGGAAACGAGTTAAACGGCCAAAACGGAGTGACTTATAAAACTTGAAAGATTTAAAAATGAAATCTCGATTCTAAACATTGAGCAAACCTTGATATTATAAAAAAAACTAATTTATAACTGATTATTTTGACAACGATTTAACTTTATTAATATATATTATATTTGAAATTCAAAAAATTTAAGTTTCAGTTTTTAAGATGTTTGTTTTTTTTATAAAAAAAGATGTAGATATTAGTCATTTCAAAGAAATTTTTTTTTCTTTTGCATATTCAACAGAGACTTGGTAATTAAAATACAAAAATTTCAAACTATTTTTTTTTAATCTTTTAGAGTGTATATACACAAGCTAAAAAAAAATTTACACATTTTTCGACTGAAAATTTTGAACTATTTTTTTCTTATAAATCAGTTTGAAAAAATCTAATTCTTTTAGAAGTAAATCATTCCCTAAGATATTATTCTCATTCTAATGTAGAAATTTATTCATACATTTGAACATATTAATCAAGTTTTTCCGGCGAAATAAAATTAAATCATTTTTGTAAATAGAATCATAAACTTAATTTTTAGTCCAGAGTTGAATAGTTACAAATTGTATATACTTTCTCAGCCAAAACAAAAAAAAATTGTAATAAATAAAATTAATATAAAAATCTGTCAAATGAAAAAAAAAACAACTATGTAAAGATGAAATAGATTTTTTTAAAAGATGTAAAAACAATTGTGTTCAATATTAATTTTTAATCCTGTTAAATTTAAGTTAAATTTTATTATGAATGAAAAATTTACAATTCAAGACGATCAACTATTTCCTATATTAATCGCCGAGAGTAAACGGAAAAAAGAAACTTATTTTATCGTGTCCAAAATTAATCTGTTTTTTTGGTTGATGTTTTCAAAAAAATTTAGGAAGATAATCAAATAGTATCTTGTGAATTCACTGAATTTAAATTTTTACCAATTAAATCAATTCTAATTATATTTATAAATCTATAAAACAACTCAACCAATCGATAAATGCTTGTGAACAAAATATAGAAGATCGAATCAAAATGTAAATTTAAAAAGAATAAAATAAAACTTCGATAAATAATTCAAGTAATTTAAGTTTTGTGATATATGAAAACAGATATACTATTTATTTAAAGTGAAGAGAATATTTTCTTTGAAAGTATTCATTGAGAATATAATGCATAAAAATAAATTTTTCAAATTACTGTTTGTTTGAATATAAAATTCCAAAAATTTTAATTTTAACTATATGAGTAAACAATTCATTGAGTATTGAATTTGAGTCGAATAAGAACATGAAGATCATCAAAACGATTTTCTAAAAATGGACCATATAATTTGCAAATTTATAAATCAAATCTGAAATCCGATACACAATTTAAAAAATCAGTTGTTGACAATGAGTTCGGTCTTCCTTTATACTTAGATTTATTCAAGTATGTCACTTCAATTATGATGTATGTATCATCTTGTACATCCTTCTCAGATTCAATCACATCACCCCCGCCAACTTTGATGAGCTCTAATTAAAAAAAAATTAGTTAATTAAATCCTTTGAAAAAACCATGATTTTTCATGATAAATTGTATGAAAAATTTTTAGAAATTTATTAGCACTTACCTTTGTAATCATCCTTTGGCAAACCACATTTCGGACCGAATTTTCCATCGATATAAAATCTTTTACCTTCAAATAGTTTAACATTCTGGCTTTCTCTTGATCGTTTGGGTGCACCTAAATTGCCATCCGACTGCTTAGTGATACCAAGTAGTTCGTAATCACTTTCATCGACAAGTTTATCGTTGGCTAAAGATTCTTTAATCCATTTAAAGTCGAGTAGCCATTTGTGCGAAAGCAATGATTTTAAATATTTTAACGTTCTTGTCGTTAGTCTTGAATTCGGTTTTGTTTCTAATGTAACAAGGTGAGTAATTTCATCGCTGTAATCATTTACTATTTTGGCGTTAAATTTTTTAGCAAATTTATTCAAAATCTTTAATTCGTTTTCTGTTATAGAAGTGGAAATTATAACAAGGGAAGATTTTGTAGATTTGCTCAATTTGTTAGATTTGCGAGGCGATTTAGAAGTTACTTTTTTGATTTCTTTGAGTTCTGGATTATCTTTAATACAGTCTAGTAAAAATGTGATAAAGTAAAATTAATATGTATAAATTATTAATTTAATCCACTTACCTTCAACATAATCTTGCAAATTTTTTGGTTTGCCGATGTTACTAATTCTTTTAGAAATTTTTTCAGGTTGAGCATCAGTCTTAATTGATGAATTGTTCTTTCTCGATTCATTTGCTTTTTTTGTTACTTGTCGTTTCGATGATCGACTGGATGCTAGTTTGTTGTCATTTTCTGATCTATGCTCTGAATTTTCATTTTGTTCGCTTTTATCTTTTACATCGCTTTCTATCTGATTGTTTTCATTTGATTGATTATCATTTTTTTTCGTGTCTATTTTTTCGTTAACATCAACCTTATCTTCTTTATTCGTTTTGTTCGTTACCTTAGTATTAAATTGTTTCAACTTATTAGCTACTTTATTCATATCAATACCCATAACTTCTTTTAAATTTTCAAGGCAAGGAAATAAGCCGTCATTAGTGGCTAAATTCTCGATTTCAGCTTTACATTCTTTACATTGGTCTGTATAATTGTTATTACATTTTGAACAAAATTTATGTTCGCACGTAAATCCGAAAGCCAATTTGTCAATTGAAAAACAAATTTGACAACAGTAGTAATTGTGCAAAAAAACACTAAATTTTGTTTTTAAATTAACTAAATTAACTTTCTTTTTTTCAGTTGGCATCTTGAAATAAAGGATTTTTTGCTTGATATATCACAATTATCAGTTATAATAAGTCATAAAAGTTTTAAAAATTGAAATTAAAATCACCGGAAAAAATTATCGATAAAAGTTTGAAATTTGTTCCTGTTTCGTTCAAAAAGAGTCGTCTAGAAAATTATAAAACTTAAATATTTAATTTCTGAAAATCTATTTTTGAAAATAAATCTGTCTTCTAAGAATAAATAAAAAAAAATTTGGCGCTAAATAATGAGATTGCGCATTAAAGTTCTCTTTGAATAGGCTTTTTTTTTTCGAATAAATATATTTCTCTCAAGCATTGCAATTGTAGATCTAACATGTATTAAGTTTGTATTGAAACGAATATATATGTTTATAATTTTTTTCCCCATCTTGATAAAAATCCGTTTCGAGACATCAGATAAATTTTTACTAGAAATTATTAAAACTTCTAAGGAAATAAAAAGTAAAATCACAGTAATTATAGGTAATCTTAATTATGTATATAAATAACAGACGTACATAATATATTGTAAATCGTTGCTTGTAAATGGAAATTTTGAAAAAAGTGCTAATCAGTTTAATGAAAATATTAATCTATTAATTGAAAATCGGACATTTATGTCAATTTACGACTTGAAAATAGGTTTAATAATATCAAAGAATAAAAAATTAGCTCAAACAGCAATCAAAATATTATTATGATATATGATACTCAAAAATCTTAGAAATTATTGTATTTCGAATTATATCAAATATAATTAAATTTCGCGTTGCGATCTCTAAATATTTTCAATTAAAAAAAAAAAGCATTCAAATTTATTTTGCGAAGTGTAAGCATTTGGAAATTTCATTCAGTTATTTTTAAAAATTTTTAAATATATTTTTCTGTTTCCATAAGCCAATTATTGAACTTAAAAAACAATTTTTCTTCAATTAAATCTTTTTACAAAAAAAAACTTATAATTAAAAAGGAAGTCAAGAAATTGTGTTTTATATGATATATTGAACTTGTTTCGTTCAAATCACCTACGTTAGACTAGTCTATGTGAAATAAATTTTACAATATTTTTAGCATTACAACCAAAATTTATTCAATAAAATTCAGAAACTTAGGGTTCTATTTTCTAGAATGAATATATGTCATCACATAAACAGATAAAAAAAAATTCTAATTCAATTTAAATCTAAAGATGTGATACATTCATAAAAAAAAGTAATTCAAATTACTAATAAATTAAGTTAAGTTAATATCTAACATTACTATCTTAGTAAATTAATCTACCGAAATAGCAAGTAAAAAATGCAATTTTTTTTTATAATATGACTATTTATATATTCTTCATGCAGTAATATAACTCTCTTCAAATATATCACGTTTTATTTCGATTTCTTAACATTACAGTCATATTATTATTTTCAGGTCGATTCAAATAAAATCGTTAAATTAAAATTTAGTATTTTTTGAATCGCTTAAGTAGATCTTCATTTTTAGCCAATCTGGCAGATGGAGCGGTCGATGAATAATTTTTTTTATCAAATTTTAAAAATTTAAAAAAAATCAATCAAATCTTAAACGATTTCTGCCTATTTAGTGTTATTTAAAAATATGTTAAATTTTTTTTCACCTAACTAACTGATTTATTTTATCGATGACATTTATTTATCTGCCCTATAAATAATAGAGTAAAATTTATATTTTTTCAGTCATTTATTTTTTCATCTCGTGAAAAGTATAAACTTTATGAAAAATCACTTAATATGGGCCATAAATGTGTCATCGTCAATTCAAGGTTGTCAATAAAAACAATCTGGACAAATCAGAACTTGACTTGAACAAAACCTTGTATAGTTTAGTATGCATTTGAAGAATCTCATTATGCTGCCCTCCTCAAATCAGCGTCATTATACTCTCAAGGTTTGATTAAAATACAAATTTCTTTTTTTACTTGTATCCACTTAAATTTCACAATTCTGAGTTTGTAAATGATTCATTACCAAAACAAATTGAAAACATTCTTATCAGCAAATTAGATAAAGGTTTGTATCCAGTACTTAAAGAAAAAATTCATCTAACTGACAAAATTCTTGGAATTATTCTTTCTAGATTTTATAAAAGCTAAACACGAGTTTTATTTATATTTTTCATTTTCTACTTGATCCTTTTGAAATTTCAGTCATTTTATTTATCGATTTGAATAATTTAAAAATCATTCACTAAAATTTTGTTACCTTTTTTCCATTTGATTGACTAATCACTTAAATAAAAATAAATTTTATCAAATATGGGTCATTAAAGAATTTTTTTTTATTTTTTTCATACAAAAAATAAAAAAAAATAAGCCATGTAAAATATATATGGTAATTTTGTTAAATGCAATAAAGTTTATCACTAAAATTCGAATAAGAATCTATAGGCTTGAATATATATTTGTGTAAATAGTTTGCATTTTTTAAGTCAATTGTCTTACAGGTAATAGAATTCAATATGCTTTCTTAGTCATTTGATGCTATTTCACATTGATAAATCTGAGTCCGATATTTGTCAATTAATTTACAAAGCAAAAAATCAATCGCATTTATCGAGCTGAAAAATTTAATTAGTTTATTTTTATACATAATAAAATTACTTCAATTGAAATTCATAACTGTTGATAATTCGATAGAAATAGTTATAAAAGTTTTTTTTATTATTTAATATTTATGTTAAATGTATTTAAACAAATTAAAAAAAAATGAAAAATGAATGTCACAATCAAATCAGACTACTTTAGAATATATGAGGCTTATTTCGTTGGAAATTTTTATTTACGATTAAAGCATTAAAAACAATTGTTTATTTACATAATTTCTTTTTTTTTTTCATCAAATTTTTATTGAATCTAATTACATTTACCACTTTGATTAATTGTTACAGATAGATGGGAAAATAGAGCGCTTAAATAAAATAAAAATTGTTTTGCATCAATTTTATTTCACAAAATGTGTGTCGGTTGGGTTCTTATACATAAATACTCATTAGACATAAATGACATATTGCTTGATTGTATAAATTGAAAGTCAAAAAGTGAGAATTCTTGTTTAATTATGATTCATTGGAATTGAAAGCATAATTTTTTTTCTTAGACTATTTTCATTTAAAAATTAAAGTTACAAGTATTTTTGTTTTAAAACTGAATAATTTAAACTTTGATTTAAAAGATCTTCGTTTGATTTTTGAAAAAATTTGTTTACGGTTCATCTGAGTAAGATTTTGCTCTCTTATCATTCAAGTTACGTAGAGAAAAATCTTAACGTTTTTTAGCACGTTTAGCGCTAAAAAATAAAATTGATTTATAGATTCTCTTGCTGCGAAACCGAATACTTTTCTCATAGGTGGAATTTTTTTTTAATACATTATCTTTTAGATAGTTTTTTCCAGGTACTCAACATAAAATGTACGTATGATGTTATTTAAGGCATAACTAATTAAAATAAGAGGATAAACAACAAACATGTGGAAATTAAAAGTGCGTTGAACTTTTTTTACCTGAGAAAATATGTGTTTTTCACATTGAGTTGATGACTTGTTTTATAATTTTTCAATGCTTGAATTGATTATCAGAGAAAAAAATTAATATTTTAAAAATGATTATTGCTTAGTTTATTATTAAATTTATTTTCTTTCCTGAGAAAATTTGTTTTTTCATGAATAATTTGTTCGTTTCAATGTCTACCAATAGACAAAACTGTTTTTTTAACGATGAACATTGGTATCTCTTCTTTAATAAGTATTGTTTTTTTCAGTTAATCACTATTAACCATAGATATAATCATATATTTTTGATAAATAATACCATTATGAACTTGGATTTTAATTTTCAGGCATTCATAAATTGTAAATTATGAATTTTACATTAAGAAAACTGCAAATGTTAATTCTAAGCAATATTTTCAATACATGTTTAATATGCAGTTTAATAATCGTATTATTGTTTTTTTGAGTCTGTCCGATTAAGCCGTGTACTTGTAATTGATTTTTTTTATCTTAAATTTCAAGTATAACTTAACAGTACAAAAATCAAATATTTTTTTTTGTATAATCATTTTATATTTTTAGACTAATTTAATCTTAAAAATTAGTCTTTTAAACGAAATTATATTATTACAAAAGAAATTTATTCTGATATAATCAGATGATAGATTTTTTTTTTACCAAAAAAAATATATATATAATTTAATAATATAAACTATTTTCTGAATACGTTTCGCACAACATTATTCCGCAACAATTTTTGTTTCAATCAGAATTTTGTAAGTTGTTCAAGTTACTTTACAAAGTTTATTTCCATAATTTAAAATAAATTTATACAATAAGTACGAAATATTATTTTTAAAAACCTTATAATTCTCTTATTTACAATTTATGACAAAGTAATTTTTTTATTTATAAAAATTGTAATGAAAATCGCGATCATTGGCCAATTAAATTCGCTCTTTATTTCAATAAAAGGAAATGATTATTTTTATGCTTAGAAACAAAAATGGAAAAGTAATTTACCTGCATTTAATAGCCATAAATTTTTAAATTAAAAATTATTATTTAATTACTATTTAGTTGATTAAAATTCCGAATTAAATAAAAGTTTTTTTTTCTAAAAAACTCTTATCTTTTGAACTAATTTTGAAACATATGTACGTTTACGATTTTTTTTAAATATAATCATCGTAACTGAAACGAGATTGCTGATCACGACTTTAATTATCTTAATTTTTTTTCTGTGACCAAAAAACAAAACGAAATATTTTTTTTTTCGAAAAAAGCAAGTTTTATTTTTTTTGAATTTTTTGGAAAAATTTATTCAAAAATAAAAATCGATTTTTCATTATCAAACAATATAAGAAAAAAATGAAATTAAAATTATCGAAATGTTCTGTGTCGAGGCTCATAACACTGAAAAATTAGAAACAAAATTAAGATTAAATTTTAATTTTAGAAAATTTTAATTATAGATTTCTTTTTTAAAAAAATTGTCAAACTCGTCAATAAAAAGTGAATAAATTTTCAAAAAGCGATGCAAGATCATCTTTCGACTATCATGAGAGAAAAAGTATAAATAGCAAATGCATGCTGTATAGTTAATTATATTTGTTTGCTAAACTGATTATCTCGTGTAGAAAATTTTATTCATCTTGATAACAAAATCAAATCACATGCGACTTATCATTGTTAATTTTTACAAGTATTCCGTTTTTTACTTTAATTTTGTGTTCTAAAAATTTTAAGATGAAATATAAAATCCAACATCTCGGATACAAAAAATGATCTTTTTTCATTCGATGTTGACAATTTCAACGTTTTTATTTACCAATAATGTATATTAAAATTCTCTAGGATTTTTACATTTATTTTTTGTCTGAATTATTATGTTTTAAGAAAACACTTTTTTCATGGTTAAAAATTCACCATTCATTTGACTAAAAATTTTAAAGTTATTTTCAAATACAGTGCTTGAAATATATCCTAATAAAATAAAAACTAGCTAATGATCAAATATTCATGAATTTTTAAAAATAATCGAAAAAATATATTTGGCATTACAATCCGATTAGGATTCGTAATTTTTAATTTCACCAACTAGAGCTTGATTTCTTATTTTCAAATATTAACAAAAATTTTCAGTAGAATAGCATTTGATTTTCGTCGCGTGAACAGTGTATCCATAGCCTCAAATTAAGTTAATTTTTGGAAAACATTCAAATAAATTTAAATTTAAATCAATTTTTGCTAATTTATGATGTAAATTAATAAATCCTTGAAATTCACTAATTTTATTTTCGAATTTTTCAAGAAAAAGGCAAAAAAAATCTATCGTATCATTTTCATTCCAATAAATCATAATAATTTTCGCGGAAATTAGTGTCCGTTTTTTTGTTAATAAAAACAATGAAAAATTTTTTTGTCAATTAATATAGTAATTAAAAAATAATATACACATAACTTGTGTAATATTTTTGTACAATTATTATCCGAATTTTAATAATATAAATTCATGTCAAAATTTTCTTAATATAAAAATTATGCATAATATGTAAGATATTAATTTTCAGATAAAGATACATGTCTTAGGATGACTCGTCAAATTTCAATTACCTATTTTCTAAAGATATTTTTTGATATTCAAAATTTAATTTAAAAAACAAAAGTGTTTCTAATTCCAAAACAAATATAAGACGATTAATATTTAGCTAAAAATGATTTTTAAGCACCCAATGTTGATGATAAACTGAAATAGTAATTCATATATTTCAAATTGATTTGAGATGACCCATCTTTAAACATCATATGAATTCAATGTTTTGAGTGCCTTTATGTTTTTGAAAATTTAAAAAAAACGGTTTCATGTTAGTTTTCTTGAAGCGTCCTTGAATTAACTTCAGATTTTGAATACCTTCACCTTAACTCAAAAATAATGATTTTGGTCAATACAATAAATAAGTCATTTTGAGTGCATATCTACGTCACATGTGCAACCACAATCATATAATGTGAGGTCGGTTTAGAAAATAATTAAAGTTCTAGTCATTAAATGACTTTCGTTTTCAAACACTAAACTTTTTCTTTTAAAGTTTTAGTGCAAGATATGTGTGCAATTTTGATTTTCTTAAATGGCGAATGACTATAATGTAAATGTATTTTTATCTCTGACTTTTAGTTTTGTACCAAAAATTTTTCTTTCAAAAAAATCAATTTCGAACAAGGTCAACTTAAGAATCATCGTTATTATTTACAATCTGTCATACTAATTATAGATTTTTGAAAATATAAATGATAGGCCTCACTTGAAAATTTTTTCATTGACCTTGAACTTGAAAATAGTTAGCCTCCATGTCATCATCTTAAGTATTATTAGAGGTGAAAACATGTTGAAATTTTGTTTTTAACTACAGACTAACAAGTAAATTCATAATTTTTTAGAAGCAAATATTTATTTGATAAACTTTTCAAATTTTTGGCGATGCCAATAACCTTAGTAAGCTGGTTAACATTGATAAGTTAATGAAAAAATTTAAAAAATTTACCTGAAAAATGTTATTATAAATTTTCGGTTCATATGCCTTATGAAATCTTTTGGCTTATCATGTATATATGAATAGTCAATGTGAAATTATATTTTTAAAAATACTTAAAATACACATGTTTAAAAAGTCCGACAATTGATCAGGCTTCTAATTTTCTACGAATAATGGAAAATTTAAAAAAAATTCTGTTTATCCCCTTATGCACACTCAAAAATTTAAGATATATTTAAAAAATTTTTAATATTTAAAAAAAGTACAAAATTTTATTACCTACAAGGTCAAATAATTGTAATTGAATCATAAGCGATAATTTATATTGCTCAAAATGAGGTGGAAACATCTTAACTTTTATTATTTAAAAAAAAATGTTAAGATTTTTTGAAAATTTGCAAATTTTTATTTATTTTAATTAATTTTAAAAACTCAAAAAATATATAATTTACAAGTATTTTACAAAAGAAAGAAAACTATATGACTTATCGAACGATCAAGTGATAAGCTGACTTATTCATGTCTCAATAGTTTGAAATTATATCTACTTTGAGTTTATTATAAGATAAAAAAAAAACATATAATTCATAAAATATGTGTAAACAACGATTACTTTTCATAATCTAATATTAATAATTTAAAAAAAATATTCAAATTCTGAACCTAAATTAAAGGTTAATTATTAAAATTTAAATACCCTTGTTTTTGAACCTTATTTCAAAATAAGATTAAATTTTCTCTTCTTTCAATTCCGATCAATGTTTGGAGAAAAAAAAAGCATATATCAATTATTTATTTCGCAAATATTGAATTTAAAATATGCATATTATTTTATAAATAAAATGAATCGTAATTAATAAATTATTAAATTCAATTTAATATAATTAATTATTAGACAGTGCGCAAATTAAATTTGCAATCATTTTTTTATAATTTGCGAGGTATAAATTTAAGCGAAAGCAACTAGTTTTGGAACTTATAATTGAAATCATTTTATATACCCATAAGCATTTCAAGTTTGAAAATCAAGCCATTGACTGAATAAAAATTGATGTTTTTCAAATACTTGCATTATTTTTTAAAATTTAAGTATTGAATTATATTCATTGTATCATTAAAAATAAATTAATATTTTAACTAAGATTTGGATGTCAAACAAAATTGATAAATTTTAGTAGGTCTGTCCGATTATGATCAAATAGAAATCAATTATTAAAATTACAAAAAAACATAAACAACATCTTATTTTTCAAATCAATCTAACATTGCTTTTTTTTTTTAATGAAAGACCATTTTCATATCTTCAACGTGTCAATTGATCATTTGACAAAATAAGTTGAACGTCATCATGTACCTAAATTGATTTGAAATGACTATATTTAATATAATAATGATAAGGTTTTAATCTATAATTTTATAAAATATACTCTGGATCATAATCATTTCATGATCAAAAATTTAATAAGTAAGAATTATTTAAAGATATTATTATTAAGAACGACGAAAAGTATATAAATAATATATCCAAAAGAAAAACTTCAATATAAAAGCCAAATTTAAATTGCAATTTTCCGTCCATTTACCTATGTAAAATCCAACTTGATGAAAGCTAAAAAAATTTTTTTAAATTTAAATAAGTTTACATGTTGCATTTCGGAAAATGATTTCAAAAAAATAATTTATAATAATATTCTATCCAATATTTAAATTTCAATCCAAAATCGAAAACATATTTGAAATTATCAATTAAATCAAAATATAATTCGAATGTTTTCATTTCATATTATTAATATATCTTAAATGTATTATTTTCTTTGGCTATCTTATGGTCATATAATTTTGTAAACTTATCTAATTGAATAAATTTTATTGAAAAAATTTTTGAATATTGAATTATAAAATATTTTTTTTCAATTTGCTATAATTTATATTTTTGATGACGGGAAGAGACTAAAAAAAGTTTTTTGAAATTTTGAATATATATGAAAAAATCATATTTGAAATTTTAATTTACTCTTTAATTTTAAATCGTAAAAAAAAGTATGTAACAGAAGGAAAGTAAATTTTTTAGATTTCATTTATCTTGCATCGTCTACCAATGCCAAAATAGTAAACGAAAATATTAATTAATGAAAGAAAAATAAATTTTGCTTTGTTCATTTTTTATAACTGTATTTTTTTCCAAAAAAACTACACTTGAAATTTTTTCTCACCTTACTAATAAGTATTTTTTATCTTTATTTGAATTGAAAATAATAATAAGCCTCCAAAATGATTTGATGACAAATAGATTCGCAAAGAAAAGTAAATAATTAAAAGTTTTATAAAAAATTTTTTTTTTAAATGTCTTTGACTAAAAATCTTCGATAATAGACTTTCGATTCTTGAGTTTTTTAAACAAAGTGCTTACTCAATATAGAATGCTGGCGAAATAGTTAAATGATGCCATTCTTTAATCTGAGATAAAATTCATTAAATAAATGGATACTTGAAGTATACACTGAGTAGCTATTAATCCTTCAGCAAGGGCTAATACGTATAAAGAATGAATAAAATTGATTTTATTGCAATCAATGTAATTTTTTTTCATTTTATTTTTTCGCCTTACCATTAAGCTATGTGATAATTGCTAATAACCTTTAACTTAAAAAAGCAAGTTAATATTATTTTCTAGTTTCTGAAAGTTTAATAAACTTTCGAGCATATTTTTCGTAATTCCTTTAATACTTAATAATAATTCAATAATTTGGCGATTAATATTTTTTAAAGATAAGTGGACATTGATTTTATTTTTGAAAAACAAGGATTCAAAATAAAATTCAAATTTGAAATAGAAAAAATACATATATTAAATTTATAAGAGAATTTGATAAATAATGTTCATAAAATACGGTATATATAATAAAATAATAAAAAAAAAATTAATCAATTT
>BLXL01010243.1:0-28229 GCA_023170135.1 Acarapis woodi
CATAAAGGCTTTACTGAAATACAAGATAAATTCAGTAAAGCTAAGGAATTGACCGAAGACAAAATACAACTAGCGATGCAAACTTATGAGATGGTAGATAAGCATATTCGGCGATTAGATTCCGAATTGTCTCGATTAGAGAGCGAATTGAAAGAAAAACAAATGTCATTAGCAACTGAAGAAAGCAAAAAACGTGGAAGAGGCCGAGAAAAAAAAAGTCAATCATTGTTTAATCCGAAAAATTTGATAAAAGAAGATCTCGAAAAATCAAAAAAGAAACAGAAACCCATACACGAAACAACTTTAGCCTCAACAACTACCAATAGCACATTATTAGGAGGTGACGTGTTAGATATGCCAGTTGATCCAAATGAACCAACATATTGTATTTGTCATCAAGTAAGTTATGGTGAAATGATTGGCTGTGACAATTTAGATTGTCCAATTGAATGGTTTCACTTTGGTTGCGTCGGATTGACACAAAAGCCAAGAGGTCGTTGGTATTGTGGTAGGTGTTCGATCGATAAAAAAGATAAGAAAAAACGGCAGGCATATTGACCTTTAGTACCAGAATTTTTAGATACCTAAGAATTATTTACTAATATTGTTCTTTTTAAGATATTGATGAAATTATACTTCACAAATAAAGTAAAAATATGCTTGTTAGAATAAATTAAAAAAAAAAACAGTTTATGGAAACAGTACCTCTATTTGGTTGAATCGAAAGACATTTTATAAATCTCATAATTTAGATTTCATCATAATTATTTTTTATTCATTTCAAATTCATTGAATTGTGTCATTAAATTTTATTAAAAATGTTGCATATTTTTATACGATAAATTTTTGTGCGAAAATTCAACTCCTTAGAAAGTCTAATTTTTTCATCTAAATCGAAACTAATTTTTTAATTTGTTTGGTTTAATAATTTTAGCTCTCAAACATTTAATTGTTTTAATATTCTTGTTTCTTATAAATCTTTTTAAAATTTAGAATCTAAACTGTGTTCTTTTCAATAAAGCAAAAGATGTTTTTGAAAAAAGCTAAAAATAGTAAAACTAAACAAGTTCTTTTGAAGTACCTCCAAAATAACTTCATAAGGGTCATCTTCTAAACAGCCTTTTGCTTTAGAGATTTAATTTATCAAATCAATTCATTTTATTTTTACCTAAACTTTGTTCTAAACTGGTTTTAAATTTCACGAACATATCCACCGATTTAGTTTAAATAAGAAAATTAAAATGAAAAACTAAATAACTATTTCTTCGTTTTTTTTGTTTTTTTTTTTATTTCTATTACAATAATAAAAATGACTCGTCGATGTAATGCTTAAATGTGATGTATATATTAAACATTTAAATCGAATCTTCTGTTCATTTACCTTAGTGTAGATAACCTGTAGATTAATATATGCATTTCTAGGTAGTGTTACTTGTTATTTGAATGATAGTCTTAAAAAGAAAGTGTTAGCAAGGTAAGTAAAGAGTCCTCTCGAACAATTTTTACTTATCAAAATGATTTTTCGATTCCAAAAAAAAATATTAATGGAAAACGCTTTTAATTGATTTTTACTTGTTTGAAATTTGAAAATAAAATAAAAAAATCTGCCTTATCCGCTGATAATGATTGTAGTAAAATGAAGTTCACTCTTTTATTTCTACCATGAATTTTCGTCATTTCAATTCTTGATGAAACTGATTTTTAATTACCGGCCAAGATATTTTGCAATCGAAACAGATACATGAACTTCTTAACTATACTATAGATGAAATAAGGCCCATTAGGTACCAAACCGTGCCCAATTAGATTAAATTTTTGTTGGAAATTTAAATTTAAGAAACAAAATTTCATTTATTTGTGAATTTTTTATTATATTTGTGACCTTGTGAAGTAAACTTCTATAAATTTTTAAATATTTTACATTTATGTATCAAATTCGATTCAATAAATTAATATTTGAATTTAATACTTTAACAGAAAAAAAAGCTTCATAAAAGGTTTATTCAAGCTAAATTTAGAACTTTGAAGTCCGACATTGATACTTTGTCAACAGTTGATGCATTCTTTTTTTACCCATTAATTAAATTTTTTTGTTGCAATGAGCTTTATTTTACCAGGACATATTCAGAAATGTGCATTTAAATAATATCATTCAATTAAGAAAAATATTATCTTGAAATTGAATTTGCGAGAATGCTCGCGTTTCTTGTTATCTCAACGAGTAAATGTTAAAAAAAGAGGAATTTTCACTTGCAACTATATTCATAAATAAAAAAATTCAATCGACTTTGAAACATTATTGATTACTACAAGTTGTGTAAATAATGTAGTAATAAAATTTCGTCTTCAAAATTCTAGAAATCATTTTTAACAAATGTGAGTTTGATTAAAGTAACTATTTTGTGTTAAGAAGGGAACTGAATTTTATATGAAAAGTAATTATTTTGGAGCATAAATATGTTAAATATATTATTAAAAATGTATAAGAAATATATAGTTTCAGTAAGTTTTTGTTATTTTTATTTGTTTTCAATTATCGATTACCAAAATCAATTATAATTTATAGATCATATTTAAAAAATATTAAAAATAATTTAAATTTGAAATATCTTGATATTCTAAAAATAAAAATTTACCACTTTTCATTTTATTGTTTAATATCGTATATTTTTCATTTTTATGATCACTTAAATATTTCTTAAATACAATTGGCCCTTTGACTAATGATAAAAATCGAAAATCAAAATATAAAATAAAAATGTATTATGAGAAAAATTACAGCTCCTAAAATCTAATGATAAAATATATTTATTTAAAAGGCTTTATTAGTCAAAATTGAAATACTCAATTCTCTCCGTTATAAAAGAATTAATCGACAAAATCATTGGTCAACATTCCTCGTATGCTTCGAATATCAAGCTAACTTATCTTTCGAAAAATGTCTAAGCATTCCAATAATTTTTATACAGTTACTTGATATATCAATAAAACAATTCAATTCTAAGAAATTATCATATTTTTAAATTTAAGTTAGAAAACTATTAAAAATAATGTGATTTTTCTTGTATTTTGTACTTTCAAATTTTAGATTGTTAAGACATTAGATATAATCAAAAAATGGTTTAAATCATTTATAATTTTTTTTGAAACACAGAAAAATAGAATCTGGTCTCTTCGTTTTGACTATTATTTAAATGACTAATATATAATACATGTATATATTTCTCTAAACATTTGATAAAATATAATCTACTTTGATAGCCATCAAGAGGTATTAATAGCAAAAACAAATGAATTAGTTTACTTCATCTTAAAATTCTATACAGAAAAATATTCTAGTTTAATTTTAAATTTGGATATAATACTAACAAAGTCCTTTGAATTTTTGCTTTTAATAAATTTTCCGATATTAATCTTTGTCAAAAGTTAAAAATTCTAAATTTTACTTTCATTCTAAATATTTACAGTTTGAGTAAATGGATTCAAAAAAAGTGAGTGATTTGATTTTTATTCGCTATTCCATGTATAAAATTTTTTGATATAAACTCCATTGATATTTATAGATTTTGTATTCGAAAATTTTAAACCAATTGATATAAGAAAATAATTTCAAAAATAATAATTAGAAATTAGAAATTTAAGGAGTTTTTTTTTTAGAATGTTTTTGTAGATTACATTTCAATTTAAAATAAGACATTCTTTGGCTTGGGCTATCCTTTATCAACTTTGATAACTTTCTCTAAATGAAATAAATTTAAAAAAATAGTTTTGTTCACATGTTAAAAAGTAAATTTATAATCATTATAATTATACATAAAATATATAAACTTGATTTTTATGTCTTGCAGATGCCAAATAAACATTTCTTATGATGATAAATATTCAGAAAGTTCGAAATTTTTTCTACTATCTTTTAAAAATTGAAGGTTAATAAATTAGAAAAAAAACAATGGTCCTAATAATCCAAATCAGATAGAATAGCATTAACTGAAGATTTTCTGGAAATCGGTAAAGAAGATAATTTATATTTGCAAATTTAAATCTGTTTAACTAAAACGACAAAAATCTAATAATTTTAATTAGAGAAAGAATTTAAAAAATAACCTATATGTTTTACAAATAAATTAAGAGAAGTGATTAGAAAAAGTTTTGCATCAGTGTTTCAAAAAAATTTT
The DNA here is from genome assembly GCA_023170135.1 of Acarapis woodi. Classification (NCBI taxonomy): domain Eukaryota; kingdom Metazoa; phylum Arthropoda; class Arachnida; order Trombidiformes; family Tarsonemidae; genus Acarapis; species Acarapis woodi. The sequence goes on from BLXL01010243.1 coordinate 4,176, forward strand.
CTACTAAATTAGAATAGATCAAATTACGTATCGGTATACCAACAAAATATTCAAAAGTTTAAAAATCGACTGAATATATCCTCCTTAAAGTTCTTAGAGCACCTTTTCGGTTTCCACGTATTCGAAATTTGATAAATTAACTTTGATGGGAAATTCCAACAATAGTTATCAAATGATTAAGAATATATAAGTTTGTGTTTTATGATAATATTATAAATATATTAATAATATATTTGAAATAAAGATGTTTTGAAGCGAATTATCAATTCAAATTTATAAGTATTCTCATGCATTTTCAGAGAAGTGAAAATTTTATTCAAAATTTCCAAAGATATAATTCAAGTCGAATTAAGCATGTTGTAATTTACATTTTAATAGGAAGAAGTAAAATTTGCAAATATTTCAGTTTCAAAATTAATTATCGTTGATCATTGCCTAGATATAAACAATAATGGTCAAACAAGTTTCAATCATTCCCGCCCAACTATCAACAAAAAAAAAACACATTTTGACCTTTTCAATTTTCTCTAAATAGAATTTAATTTTTGAAATCCATCAACTTAAATTATCATTACCTCTGACTTCATATTGGTTTCAAAAAAGATGGCGGAGATTATTTAATAAGTTTCACGCAAATGAAAATGTCCCTTTTTTTAATTTGTAACTTACGTTCATCAGGTGAATGTCATCAAAAGATTTTAATTAGTCATATTATAGTATATAGTATATAGTATATGATCTGAAGAAAATAAATTCTTTCAAATAAATTGAATTGAAAATAAAGATTAATTTCGAATTTCTCGGAATCAATTAGATACGATATTGTTTCAAAAAGATTTAAATATCCAGAATATTGGAAATAGTAATATTTTTTCAATTCACTAATAATATTTTAAACAACAACTATTTACAATTCAAGTACAATATATATGACATTTTGTTCAAATGAAAATAACTCTTGAGTATGATTATTTACAATTTTGACTTAAAAAAATAATAAAACATTTTGAATTACATTAAGATTATTTTTGTACGAAAATTTCAAGTTCACGAAATTTGTAAAGCAAAATACATAAATTATAAAAATTTAAACTTTGATTCTTGCAAAAAAAAATTCTGTAATATTAAGCCAAGAGACAATTAAAATCTATCTGAACTATAAATAGAAATTTATTGGAACGAAAAAATTAAATCAGACGTGTAGTTTGGGTGTTAATTTTCGTCAAGTTAATTGTGTTAAATAAGTATAAATAATAATCAAATATCTGTATTAGAATTTTAAAAATAAATAAAGAATTTTAATCAATTAAAGTATGTAATTAAATATAAAATTTTTTTCAAATCAAATATTTTATATATTTTATTTACAATATGACAATTTGATTGTCCTTTCATGTGATTTAATGAAAACAATTTCGATTCAAAATTTAAAATTAAAGCAAACATTTTTAATAAAATTTTTCCGATTAATGATTTTTATTAATCATATAACCTCGTTAGAAAATATATTTTTATATATTTTATCTATTTTGGAATTGCCATAATTTCTATTGAATTACACGAATTTGAAATTTTCGATGAAGAATTCAGGACTATTGAATCTTTAAATTATTTGTGTTCTTTTGTAAAATGGAAATTTTTTATATTTTCTCTATAATTTTGGTTGTAATTATATGAAAAAATCATAAATATTTTTTTTAATTTGAAATTTAGATTTTAAATCTCAATTTCTAAAAAAATTTTGAATAGTACATTAGTAATTTTTTTGCCATTTTTAATCTAAAAACAATTTTAATCAGACAAAAAGGATTCAATGAATATAGGCAAATAGAAATGTTTTCTATATATATAAAGGACTAAATTCTAGAGATATCTACAATCTATATATTATATAAACGAGAATATTTTATAAATGAATAATATATTTTAGAAAAAAGCATTTCTGAAATTAATTTTTAAATTATCAAGAAATAGATCTCATAACATATTATGAAAATTAATATCAAAGATAAAAAAATAAAACAATATTTTTTAAAACAAAAAAAAAAATTCAATCAAACTAAAATGTTAATATTGATGTTTTTGAAAGGTCAATTAAAAATAGAATTATTTTTTTATTAAAAATTATTTTTTTACATCATTAATATATTATTATTTAGAAAATTAGTTATTTTAATTAGTTTAAGAAAAAGACTTAATTACCCGTTTATTCAATTACATTTTCCATTTTCTTCATATTTTAATATGAATTTAAAAAATTTATTTAAAATTTATCAGTGTGAACCATAAAGATGAAAAAACTAATATGGAATAGATTATTTGTAAAAATAGATCATTTTGATTCTATTTTTTTTTAATGATAGATATAAATTTACCGAATCATTCATCAAACCGGTTGAATGTAATGAAAAAAAATGCTAGATAATTATTTTAAACGATCATTGGAGGCAGAATTGAATTAATATCTTTGTATATTATATTTTAAAAATAAATATATTCTTATTAGTATGCAAACATAAAAATAAGAATTCAGATAGAATTTTTGTGGAAATTCGGGAAATTGCATAAATAATTATAAATTCCATAATTATGATCGAAGAGGATTTTAACAGATTTTGAAATATTTGTAATTAGCATAGATAAATTGAAATGAGCAATGTTTTTTACTTTTAAGCATAAATTTTCGAAGCGAGGTAACAAATTTAATATTAAAACCAAATTAGTCAAAATTAATAATGATAATTATTTTTGTAATATTTTTGAACATAATAGAAATGATAAAGAAAATTTATAAATGTAAAAAATAAAAGTTTGAGACATAATACATTGTCTAATCACGAATATAATGTGAAATAAAATTCTAAAAGTATGTTTTTTTCCAGAGGAGATTTAAATTTTGGTGAAGTTTTATCAAGATCTGAATGCTTTATCATTCAATTGATTATTAATAATGTTAATTTAAATTTCATATAAATTTCCATTTGGAATATTTTGTTTTATTTTATCAATTAATAAATATCATTTTAAATAAAAATAATTTTGTAATCATCAAACAAAATTTTGCATGTTTGAGTATTAATTATTTGTCGATTGTAAAAGCACAAAAGATTAAAATAAAAATTTATCCATCACCAGTTGATAATACTATCAATTAATCATGTTCACAAAGAATATAAAAAAGAGTCAGAAAAAATATCATAGATTTATTTTATTTTTGCAAATTTTACAAATATTTATGGAAAATTTTTGAGATCATAAAAAAATTCTCAAATGAAAATTCTGATATATTTTTCTTGATATGTTTGATAAATATGAAAATAATATTTATCAAAGAATAAAATATACTTAAAAATAATAAAAATAAAATAGTTCTTTTTAAAAATGTAAAAATAAATTAGAGAATGTCAAGAGAAATCGTAGGATAGAAGTGAGCGACACAGATAAGATCTAAAATGTGATTTGATTTTTTTGAACAAATATATACATGAATTTTTGCAAATACATTTTGATGAATGTCTCTTTCTAATTTTCTTCAAGTGACGATTTTTATTTTAAAAATAAAGTTTAGCAATGGTTTATTAATTAGAAACTATTTCATTATACTAATTATTCAAAGCCTGTTTGAGTCTGGTACGATTTTGATTTATTATTTTTCAATTTTATAATTAATGAATTCTAAATAATAAATTTTGAATTCTTTTAAAAATATTTTAATTCCAAGTTTAATACTTTCGAACTTGCTTGAGACTATCGATAAAAATTTTTATCTGAATTCACAGAAATCATTAACCTTACCTCTTATAAAAGGAATTAGATAATATACAACGCACACAATTTTAATAATTTTTGATTTTACTAATTTCGAATAATATTTTAATCCAGCGAGATCACAATATGTGACAAGTCATTTAATATTTTTTACACTCTACGGAATAAAAACATAAGAATGCAATGACTTTGCAAAATTTTTTTTAGTATCTTGTGAATAAGATTGAGTCAATTTGCAATTTAGGTTGCAATTTATTTTCGTTTAAAATGGCAACAACTTATCTACGGTACTCATTTCTATGTTCTATAATGAATTTTCTAAACAAGTTTTTCGGATCAATTACGCTAAGATTTTTAGTATATAAAAAAAAATGTATAGATATTTGAATATTATATTTTTGCATTATTTTAATCACTATTATTTTTGATTTGTTTGAATATTTCCAATTAATTTTTATCAAATAATCTCTTCAATTTTTTTGTTTCTTTGATTAACATATTAAAAAATTTTCGATAACCATCAAAATACGACAAGAAATTTTCGAAATCATAAAGCAAATTTTTTCAAACAAATATTTAGATAAGCATTATTTTTTCAACTGAAAATTTATGAGATTTTTTAATTTACAAATATTTATTTTTTAGACACTTTTTGTTTTTTCTATATAATTGAGTTTTGAAATAAATTGCTTTTAAAATGATGGCAAAAATTAAAATTAAAATTTTTGATAAAAATTAAGCTCAACAAAGTTTTCTAAATTAAGCTCAGTGCAAAAAATTATTACATACATTTAATATATAAAAAAAGAAATTAGTGCTGCTGAATCTTATTGAGATTCATTTTAGTTTAATCTTCATAATTTATGTTAATTCGCCTATATAATTTACGAAAAATTTATAAATTGGAATCTCGTTGGTACAGATTCATTAAATTAATAACTTTTTTTACATGCACAATTTCAAGTTGAAAGCTTGTACTCATATAAATAAAAACTAAAAAAATACCTGGTTTGTAAGATGATTAATACTGACTCAATACTACTTAGTGTAATTTAAAGAATGGTTAAAAAAATCAAGCTTTCAAATTTTGATTTTAGTTTTATAAGAGATTGGGAGAAAGTTTCTCGATTGATATGTTGCTAAAAATTAAAACTTTGTTTACAAAATACTTATTTGAATCATTTTGGAATTGAATAGTTTCGTTAAAAATCAAAAAATCGACCTTTTGTAATTTGAATTGAAAGCGTTCAATAAATTTATAACATACATTTTATTTATGGACGATTTGGTTGGAAATAATTAACTACAACAATGAGAGATGTTAAAACAAACTTTATGCCACTTTATCGCATTGAAAGAGTTAAAAATTTACATAAATTTTTTTCAAAGCACGTTATCCATAAATATTTTGTGTGAATGACTAGCACGATGACAAGTTCTTAAACAAATTGCATCTAAGTTTGATCAGTTCTCGAAAATTTGGCTTGTTTACAATTGATTGAATAGATTTGAGTAATATCTAAAATCATTAAGCTTCCAATCAACCATTTAAATGGAAATTGTATCGAAAAATATATGAAATATCAATTTTTAGGCGACGATATAAATAGTATAGTCTACAGAGCAATAATTTTAAAGTTCGTTTTAAATTCTTAAAAATTTTTAATGTGTTAAAAATGATCAGATCTCAAAAATTAATATTTAAATTAATAAGAAGATAATTTAAAGTATTATGAATATCGCTTTTAAATTTATCTAGTTTCGAATCGAAATCATTATTCAGAAAATATCAAATGTAGTCAAAAACGGAGAGATAGTAAATTGAGAAGAATCACAAAAAAAATGGTTTATTAAATTAATTTAAAATAACTGGGACATCAATATTAATCAAATCATTAAAATTAATAGATGTTTAAAGTTCATAGATTGCAATATATTTTGTTTTTGCCATTTCATTTGGAATGATTTGACAATAAGATATCTTCTTCATTTAACAAATGTAAAAAAATACTTAATTCAAAATCCTTCGGTGAATGTAATTGTACAATGTCTATCTATAATTTGACTTATCGTATAGATATATATACCATATATATGACGCTTTGGCCGATAATTTTAATGAGTTTCGTGAGCTAACAACAAATTTCGGCAAACATCTTATTCAAAAGCGGAGTAGCAAGTTTTTCGAGTAACGATTATGAAAACTAATTTCTTATCATTGAAAAAAAATTAAGTTACCGAAAGGGTGAATCCAAAGTTCTATTTACGAATGCAATAAAAAAAATTGAATAAATAAGATGTTTTAAATTTGATGTATTTTTTTATAAATTTTAAGCTCAATCATAAAATTTATATAATTTTTTGATTTAATCAACACGATGCTTACTAGGATTAATTAATTTTATCATTTATTTTAAAAAACAATTAAATTTGAATACGAGTCTGAAAATAATTTTTATTTATTTTTACAATTTTTAACTAAGTTTCGCTAGCTTTTTAGGATTAGGTTGTAAATCTCAACCTCTTAAATCCAATAAATGATTATTGTCGATTTTCTCTCAATTCACCCTTTCTCTGTAGTAAAAAACGAATAGTAGTTTCTTTTTAATTTTTAATTGGCGGACAAATGATTATGTAGTTAATGAGTCATTTTAAATTAAGTTTATTAAGTAAAGTTTTTTTTTATAAAAAATTTAGTTTGTTCCCTAGTGAATTATTTTAAGAAAAGAAAATGATCAAATTAGTAAAAAAATTCTTACATTTAAAAAGTAAAATTTAGTTAAGAAAAAAAAAATTTTACAAAAAAACATGTTCTTATTAGATTTTGTTTGACGCAAAAATCTTGCCAGATTGCTTTTTTTATTTTAATATTTTTTCTGTTGATTTATAAAAATTTTCATTAATGAAATGTTCGTAAATTGTCACTCGGTGATTAATTGAACACTGCTTAATATTTTTCTAAATTTTAATTTGTCTTAAATACTTTTTATTATGCTATCAATCGAATTCGATGAATATTGAACATTTTAAATTGAAAATTAAATTGTTGTTTTTATTTTTTCTACAATATTTATGTGATCTATTTCAAATGTTTATTAATTGAGTAATTCATTTTTCTTAATTACATGAGCATTTGATTATTGCTTTGGCTTTTAGAAGGAGAATTTTACAAATTTTTTGTAATTTTTTTTACTAATTTTTAAATCAACACAAAAATTAGTAGAAACCTCTGGTATAAAGATAAAAATTTTAAGAGGAAAATTCGTCAATAAAAATTATTAAATTTTTTTTAATACCTTCAGTGTTTTTTAAATTGGTGATCAAATAAAATAAATCATTTTTTTCAATAACTACTTATAATCTCATAAAGCATTAATGATAAAAAATAAATGATATTGTCAATAAATTCAAAATTAAGATTTTGATTAAGTTAAAAAAAAATAAATTTTTCTAGTTAAACGATGTCCACTCATTTTTAGTGAATTCTGAGAATAAGACATTCATTGAATTGCAAAATTTAAATAAAAGCGAATCGAAAATTCTATTCGATAATTTTTTGCTTCATTTAGCTAAAATAATACACGATCAGAGAAGAATCTTTAAATCTTCTCAAAATATTATTAATTTTTTTTAAATTGTCCATTTTATATACTTGATTGCTTCAAAGTCGCCTCAGATTGATAAAGAAAAAAGAAACACGAATTTTTAAATGATAAAGTTTCTTGATGTTAAGGCTAAAAAATTTCTAAAGTTGTAATAAAAGGTAGAATCTTAAAATGAACTGAAATTATCATATTTTGAATCTATTTTTACGTTATTTTTTTGCCCAGCATTATCCGGTCATTTTCTTGTACACATTATGTTAAAAAAAACAATTTTGCAAGTAAAAATTTTCACTTGTTGATCATCATTCGTTTTTTTTCTTTTTTTCATTTTTTTTATTTTTTTTGTTTGTTCTTATATTAATTCATTCTTTGATTGGCCCCTTTTTTCAACAAATCTTTTTCGAAGCATTTTTAAAAGAATTAAATTTGGAGATGAAGCCTGCCAAAAGTAAACGGATGAAGCCCGTAAATGAAACGCTTAAAATACCTGCCTCTAACCTTAATGGTGTATCGTGCCCGCTTACTTTATATGCTTAATTTTCGCATCTCGTATTGCAATTTGATCGATTCACATACATCTTTCTTAACTTGGTACATAGCAGAATGATTTAGATGGACTTTTATATGAATAGTTTTAAGTTCACATCTATTTCTTGAAAATTATATTTATTTTTGTATTCGCGCAATCAAACCATTGATTCGTTTTGCATCTTCTTTGATGCAAACATGTGTAGTTTTAGTTAACTTTTTTATATTTCTATTAAAAAAATGTTCTAAAACTAAATTTTTTATGTTCGCTAAAGAAAGTAGATATTAACTTGATTGTGAACAAAAGCACATAATTGAAAGAAATTCACTTTTTTGCTATTTAGTTGGCAAAGATTCACATTCAAATAAATTGAATTTTTTACCATGTTTCTTCATTAATGAAAATAATTCCAACATCATTGAGAACTTTTATCAGTTCAAAAAAAAGAACCGAAAAAAAAGAGTTGCTAATTTTTATTTTTTTCTTTTCATCTTTATTCTCACTAATTTTTTTGAATTCAAAAAATTGGTGATTAGTAATTTAGTTTTTCAAAGTACTAATTCAAAAAAAGCGTGCTTATGTTCTCAAGTTTTATTACTTTAAATTTCTTCATTTATTTGTTTTGTTTTTATTTTTACTTTAAGAAACTGAAAAAAAAATCTAATTTCATAAATTTAAAAGCCTAAAATAAAATGCTAAAATTGGTTACGTAAATTTATACGTGGTTCACCATTCGATGAAAATCAACTTAAATGTTTATAATTCAAAAATTGAACAAATCTTAATTACTTTTTATGTATTATAAGCTAATTAGTGTAAATGCCTAATAATGCATTAATGCTAAATCTATAACTCTCAATTAATATGTAATCGAATAAATGGATATCGATCTGTGTGTAGGTGTATTTCAGTTTAATCTGTAATCAAGTAATGTGTTGAAGTGTTAATAGAGTGTTAACAGCATATTTTGATTGAAAGTTATGATTAAATAATTTTAAATGCAAATTTTATTCTTTTTTATTTGTGTGTAAGTGTAAATTTCATTTGAAATTTTTATAATTTTTATATATTTTGATAATCTTTCAACTTTTTATATGATAATCTTCAAATTTTTGTGATCCATTTTTTTTTTTTTGTTTTTTATATTTTTATTTTATCTTTTGTTATTCATTTTATTATTTTTAAAAATTTGTGCATGCAAGAAGATAAAATTGCTTGAATCTTTAAACAAACACGAAATCACAAATTTCCAATGTAATTTTTTGCTCAAAGGTAACTTATATGTTCATTTGTGGATATTAAATATTAAAATTTTTTTCAAAATAATAAAACTGCTATTATACTACAGTTTGATGCTTTTCTATTAAATTTCGAAATAATCGACCTGTTAATAAATTTTTCTGCATATTTTTATGATTAAATAATAGATTTTTTTCTTTATTTACAAATTTTAAGTGTGACAAACAAATTGCCCAATATATATTATTTCTTATAATTCACCTTTAGACCAGTTGATCAACATTTAATTCAATACATAATTATTTTTCATTAACGAATATCTAAAATATTGATTAATATACATTCATCATAAAATTGATAGTGATTTGATGAATCGCAAATCCGATTTTATGCCTCGCCGAATCAAATTATTATCTTTTGAATAATTAATTTTGATCCAAAAGTATTAATAATAAATAATAAAGTCCAAGTCTATGAAGTTTTTTTTTATTATTGAATATACTGGACTTGTGTCAAACAGATTGAGATCTCATCTTCGAAATTAATATTAATCCGAATGGATATTGAATAAAGATGCTCAAAAGTATATGTTAAATATTCCAAAGGATAGATGGCTGAGTAATTAGCCTGATTAAATTTTTATTATTGATTCTTTAAACTATTTAGGGGCTTCATAAAAATTTAGGTGAATTCACCCTTTAATTACTAGATTTTTGTTTCTTATTCAAAAAAACTACATGATAAAATGATTTTTTTTTGGTCAAAAATTTTTTTATTATCCACACAACAATTTTTTTTGTTTGTCTATTTCAAAATCTAATTTTTTCAAATTTGCTCTTAACACATCATATAACGCTTTGAATGATGAATACTACAAAAGACAAAAAAAAAAAAATTAAATCAATTTATCAATAAAACTTCTCTAAAATATTTATGAACAAAAAACTCTTGTCAAAGCTTCGTAAAAAATTTCAAATTTTGACAGATTTTTTTTTGATTTATTTAAATATTTATGCAAATTTATTCATTTTCGGGACGATGTGTTTAATTTAATTTATTTTACTTTATCTTTTTAGGAGCTGAATTTTGAATTTTTCGATTTCCTTTTGCTTTTTTTTTTTTGAAAAATAGTAAAAAAAATGATTAAATATTTCTGAAATCTATTTATTGATACAAAATAATCACAATATTGAGTATCACAACCGATATATTGGTTATGTAAGAATAATATGTATATATTTCTATTTCATATATAATGAAATTTAATTGTATCATTCGAAAGATCGTTATTGACATATGAACAAGATAATTTAACTTAGATTTTTAGATAGAAGTTTGTCAACTTTGTAATCACCAATTCAAATTATAAATAATTATGATAAACTTGAAAATTCTAAAAATTAGAAATTGAAGCAAAATTGATCAATTTCATAACTGTCCCTGTCGAACATCGTTTTACAATGATTGTGCAAGGTGGAAGTTTTTTCAATAGTAAAGAATGATTTAAAAGTTTTTTTCTTCGCCTTTGAAAGATACTGCCCAATTGTATATTTCAATAATTTTTTAATTTTATATTTTTTTTAAAAAAAATAATTTCTATGTAAAAGTACACTATCTATTAAAACATTTCGAATATATTAGTCACTCACTTCAGTCCTGCCTCTTCGAATTTCCTTTATAATAACTACTTTTGATAATTTATTTATATTTTTACTTTATAAGCATTATATAGGCTAAATACATTTCAAAAGAGCCAATAAATTTTATTAAATTTTTCACTAAAGTCTAGACAGAGGTAGAGAACTGTGTGATATTTTCTAATTGAATTTCATTAAAAATTATTAATCATATTATCTCAATAACTTACTAAATTATTTGAACGAAAAATCTATAAAAATTATTCGCTAGAAGAATAATTTTTCGCTTTCTTTTAACATTTAGTAATGAGTACATAAATAATGATCAAATATTAGTGAAATAATTGGATCCTCTATGCGATATTTTTTAAATATCAATAAAAATTCATTTCAGAACTTAGGGATATAATATTAACTATATACTTTTATTTTGTCTAAATCTGCCCTTTTTCTAGTATAAAATTGTAATCATTTGTGATTTGAATGTAATTCAATGTCTTTCTATCGTCAGTTGAGATTCGGCTGACCACTTGACAATTACTTCGACATTATTACTTGTGATTGGTATTTTACATATTTTTTTTTACATTCGATTCTATCTTGCTTACTTTACTTGGCCGTGAAAATCTATTGTTTACTTTAACAAAATTCAAATAAAACTTTTTTATCAAAAGTTTTATTTAGGTATTTTTATTCTAAACGATAAAAACTTTTTAGCTAATCAATTTGTGTGAAATAATTTAAATATTATTTGATTTCTCGAGAAAATTTTCGAATTTGGAACCCTATAAATTTCATATCTGTTTTGTATAAAGAAAATTTTAATTGAAAAAAAAGTTGATCTTTACAACTTCAGACTTTTCTGCAAGGTATTCTTTGTACTGTTGAATAGATTGATGTTGATTTATTTTTGTTAATAAATCGATAAATTTAGTATTTTGTTTATTGAAAGTTGAATTAATCAAGCCAGTCGATTGAAATTTGAAATTTGAAAATATTTTCTATAAATTCCTTTAACTTTTTTATTTGATAGAGGAGTGCCAATCACCAAGCAGATGGTGATTGTAGAAAGAAGTGTGTCTATGTTGTTAAAAGAAACATGTCAACCATCTTTATTTACTTGAACAACTTCACATATCTTTATATTCATATTATCATTAATAATCTTTTCTCTTTTCTTTTTGATTTTCTCATTAAAACGTTCAATAGGTAGACGATATCCTCAACGCATTAGACAACCTTTTGTAAATGCGAAAAAGAAAGTTTAACAAATTTTTGTTTGTTTGTTTTAAATTTGTCAATAAATTTGACTTCTGTTTTGTTTAAATTGACCTGATTTTAATTTTGGATTACAATAGAAATTAAAGTGTAATCATCTATATTTTCAAGCTTCCGGCCAAATGCAACATATTTAATTAGTTTATCAAGCAATCGCTTTCACTTAATTCTGTGTGCAATTTTTTAATATTCTCAAATCAATTTTTTTCTTTCGTATTTTATCTATTATACCATCATTGTACAATTTTCAAATCGAAAAACGATAAATTTGTATTTCAGAATCACTTTAGCATTTAAAATAATATCATATTTAGCCATGGATCCAGATCAACTAAGCTATGAGGAATTTTTCAATTTAACTGACATCGAACCTAGATTCTCATTCATAACCGATTATAGACCAAAATCAAGCTTGAAATGGGTTAAACAAAACTGGACAATCACATTCTATTTATCTCTCGTATATTTAGTCGTTATATTTTCAATCAAATATTTAATGAGAAATAGAAAGGAATTTGAATTGAAATTGTCGTTAACACTTTGGAATTTGGGATTAACCATCTTCTCAGCACTGGGTACTTATCACACATTACCCGATTTGACAAAAACGGTAGTGAATGAAAGTTTTTATAATTCAGCATGTAAAGCAACACGTAATTCACATATTCAATACTATATTTGGTTATTTGCTCTGTCAAAAGTGTTCGAATTTGGCGACACATTGTTTATTGTATTAAGAAAACGTTCACTTATTTCATTACATTATATTCATCATTGCTTTACACTGATTTTTACATGGTATGCTTATGGTCATAATATTAGTCTAGGTAGATGGTTTGTTACAATGAATTATTCAGTACATTCGCTTATGTATCTTTATTATACTCTAAGAGCACAAAATATTAAAATTAGTCGATGGATTTCAATTTCATTGACTAGTTTGCAGATTATTCAAATGGTGCTTGGTATGGCATGCTGTATACGAGTTCTATGGAGCAATTTGATAAGCAATACATATTGTGAGTGTGACTCGTATGTTGCGTTTGCCGGTTTATTACTTTATTCCACATTTCTCTATATGTTCTCTAATTTCTTCTACAACTCATACCTGAAGAATGCTCAATTTACTTTCAGAATTATAAAGAACAAGAAGTTCGACGAACACACTAATAATATGTTTAATTTGGTTGATAAATGTATGGTGGATGATAATAATAATGATAAGTTGACAAACAACGGTTTGGCGCGAAGAAAGTCAAGAAAAAGTATAACTAATTACACTCGTCTTATTAATACAGTAAATGGTCCATTTTGATTTCGACCGATCCACCTTATACACCTTAAACACAAACTCATTCTCCTCCTCTGAAACCCCTTTAGCATCTTTTCTTTGCATTAATGCTCAAAAATAATGGATGCTTTGTGATCATCTTTTTTTCTCTTCTTTTAATCTATATTGTTTTATTTTTTTTTATTATTTAAACATAATTAATAAAAATTTCAATTACAATGATAATAATTAATCCTAAAATTATGATTAGTCATTAGTTCTATTTAGATTTTTAGATTATTTTAGGCAAAATATTGGCTTAATATCACATATTATTCACTGAGCTCTTCAATGATCGATAATGAATCGACATCGATTGTATTGTGAAAATCTTATCTATCGGATTTTTATTTCGCTGATAAAATGATAGCCAATTTTCGAATAAAAATGTTTAGTCATATCACCTGATTTAGCAATGATTAATGTTTTTTTAATTCACACCAAAAATCGGCATTAACAATTAAAACACTTACATCTAGTAAATACCTTACACACATGCTATAAATTGCATTTGTGAATGCATTTAAATCATGTATTATTATTATTGTTTGATAAATATTTGTTTAATAAGAATATTATTATTTTTTGGCTAAAATTTTCCTTCATTTTATTTGTTCTCAAATTTAATGGATTTTTTCAATTATATTCAATCTAAAAATTTTGTTGAGTCAATCCATTTTGAACCAAATAAAGATAAATATTGTCCTCGATTTTTCTTTCGAATCGGTAAAATGATTTTTCAAAATTACTCGTGTTCGATCCTATATTTTTTATAAAATTCATTATTAGATAAAAAAAAAAAAAAAAAGAATTTGCTTGTTTTCAACAGTTTAGAAAGTCAGGGTAATAGTAATATTTTATATTTAAGCCTTTTATCTTATTTTTTTTTGTCTATTTGTGTTTCAATCATGCAATGAAGATTACTTACTTAATGAAAATTTTTTGCTGAAAATTATATTTTTTTACCTTGATTTTATCATTTTATTCAAATAATTTTGAAAAAAAATTAGTTATACGATAAGGTCTTCTAAAAAAATTTTTCAGATCAAATTTTATTTAAGAAAGTTTTTTGCTTTATAGATTGTCATCGTTTAAATTCTGTATTAGAATTCAAGTATTTTAAAATGATCCATACATAATAATAGTTTTGATGATTTATTGGTTGGGTACCCTTCAAAAAGTACACTTTGATTCATAAAACTGTTTTATTGTTACAAACGGTTTTTAGTGAGAAAATACTAAGAAAAATTAATGTTACGAAATTTCTAATGCATTTTTATAAATTATAATTTAATATTAAATGAGTATTTTCGTTTTTTTATTAACAACTAAATAAATTAAATGTAGAAATGTCATCTATTGATTTGCCATTAAATGCATCAAAATATTCGATTCTCATGATCGCATTATGAGTTAGTCTAATGAACTAATTTGATTTTATCGATTCACTTTTTAAATAAGATCATGAATACTTTCTATTTAAAAACATACTTTAGTGTCTTCTTAGTTTTTTCGTACTGACGAATCAAAAGTAAAATCATTGAAGATAAAATATATTATTAATGTATAATTCACTTTTTATTAATCCAGTAAACTTTTAAATTTTGATTATCAATTAATAGCTCAACTTTATAAATTATTTAAAAAAGAATCGTCTCTTCTATTTGAATCGATTAAGAATAGATCTTTTTTGAGTAATAGTTTGCATGCTATAATAGTAATTTTTATTCAAAATATCTAAATAATAATAACAGTCTTCAATAAATTTTCAGTCTGTTTCAAAAGAGTGGTTATTTTGATAATTAGTCAACTTTTTAGTTGGATTCAAAAAATAATAAACTTGATTTTTAAATTTGAGGTAAATGTTAAAGATAGAAATGATTTTTAAAAAACTAAATAAAATGATCAGTATTAAGGGTAAAAATTAGTTCGGATTTTGACTTATAGTTTTAAATAATTCTTGCTTTTTGTTTATGATGCTATCCTTAAGATGAAAAATTAGAAGAAATAAGTTTTTTAAATTTATTTCTACTTTTTTAAAGTTTAATTGCTGATGCTCAGTTAGTTTTAAATTTATTTATTCTTATTTCTACCAATTAAAAATAGTAGCCGAGCTCAAATGTTATATTAAATTTTTTTCACAAATAATTTTTTGAATATTGATAAATACAAATTATAGGACAACAAAAAAAAATTAA
Source organism: Acarapis woodi (assembly GCA_023170135.1). Taxonomy (NCBI): domain Eukaryota; kingdom Metazoa; phylum Arthropoda; class Arachnida; order Trombidiformes; family Tarsonemidae; genus Acarapis; species Acarapis woodi. The sequence goes on from BLXL01010243.1 coordinate 19,760, forward strand.
TTAATCTTTTTCAATAAATCCTTATACTTATAAAAATAATTTAGTACAAAATTCAAATTTTCGATCATATTGAATCTATTTTAAAAATTTTTTAAAATTACATAAAGATACATTTTATGATACAAATAGCAAAAACACAGCTTCTGAAATCAAATGATTAATTGTTTGTATACTAATGTGTAACTAAAAAATTAATAATACAAATTAGTTTTTAAAGTCTAATAACTAATAGAGAGTAAATGATCAGCGTGACATTATTTGAATTTCAATGCATTCAATATTCCTCAAAAAATTTATTCAAATATAAATTTTATTTTTTATATTATAATGTGACGTGCAAAGTATAGGAATTAGAAAAAAAAACTTGGCAGATACTCGAATTGATTTTTAAATTATTTTCTCAATTTGAAAATAAAAATAAGTAAATAAAAAGTATAGCAAATAAATACAATAGGTTTTTTTACCGAAAATTCGAAGGCTGGTTTGAAGTTGTGAAAAATAAATGAAAAAAATTAGCCCGAGCAACTTGACATATTTCTGAAATTTTGAAAATCAAGGGATTCTTAAATAACATAAACGGATAAGAAATTAATGTTTATAGAAGATAAAAAATAAAAATAGAAAGGTGCTATAATTTTTATTAAATTTAAGTTAGATTGTAATTCAAGTAGTTCTTAAAGAAAATTTTTTCCTTTTAAAAATTACATTTTATTTATAATATAAAATTTATAAATTTTTTTGTTGAATGAATAAAGATCAATTAAAAACACTGTTTCGAAAATAATTTTCACTTTTATTTATATCTCATCACTTTATTTTTTTTTTTGTTGAAAATTTCATCAAACGTTCATTGAATTTTTTTTTATTGCATTCGTATTATTTATTTCAACTTATTAGTCCCTCTAAAAATTTTTCGATGAAACATTGAAAATGGCTTTTTTTAAAAAAATATATCTTCAAAAAAAANNAAAAAAAATAGTTTAAATATTTAAATACAGTATATATAAAATTTGCAACAATCAAAATTTTCAATTATATAATCAGAATAGATAAAATAAATATGTTTGAATATTGATGAATTTATAGAAATCTTTAGAGAAATAAAAAATAAATTTGCACTTTCCCATAATTTTTTCAAATTAAAATTAATGATACGAAATTGACGATTTAATATATATTCAGAAAAAGAATTTCTAAAAGCTAAATACAACTTATTTAAATTAAATAGACTATTAAATATTTCCATTACCTTTTCTTAAACTGCAAAAAAAAATTTTAATTAAAATTTTTCAAATCGTGTTTTTAAAATTAGAGGTTGATGTACATTTTTTACACTTAGTCTATAAAAATCAAATTGATTATTTTAAAGAAAATCTGTTAAGAGAGTGAACAACCAAATGATCGCTAAACAAAAAAATTCAATTTGATCATTATTCGACTTTATATATCGAAATAAACTTGAAACTTTAGTTCGAGAATTAATGAACTCGCAGACCTGTGCGACAAACTATTAATCATTAAGTGATTATCTAAAATAAAATATAAAAATTAATAAACAAAAGAATTCGGGATGACTAAAATGAAAATAAAAAAAATTAGATCAGTTTTATTATTCTAATTTGCAAAATAACATTAAAATACATTTACAATTCTAGAATAATTCAGAGTTGAGGTCAAGTTTAATGGTTCCAATAGTACACTGATGTGTCGAAAATAAGAAATAATTTAATTTCATTTCTAGAATTCTAGATCTGTTTCTTTAAGTTTTTTTCGTTTTATTTTTCGAACTCGTGAATAGTCAGCATTTAGTTCATCTAAATCAATTTTATTTAAATATTCTTTTCGTTTTTTATACTTCATCATCTTTAGCTTCTTCCTCAAAACTGTCTTCTCTTGTAATTTTTTTTTCCGCTCATTTTTTCCCTCTCTTGATAAACTCTTAGTTGCTAGTAGCTTCTTGAAATTTTTAGCTATTATGCTATCGGACTCTTCAATTTCAAATCGATTCATATTTCCTTTCAATTTACCCACTAATTCTGGCATTTGAGGTATATTAATCAAACAAAACGAATTTATCAAGTCCATTATATCAAGATCTTTAAAAATTTGATTGGAAAGGATATTTTTCGAACTATATGTACGAATGTATGAAACGAATGCTTTCAAGCCCATCTCAAAAATTTTATATTCTGTACGCGTTCGATTTTTCATTAAAGACATTAATTCAGATTTTAATTTTTCAATATCACCAAAATCGAATTTATACTTTATCTCATAATTTGAAATATGTATTGATTTTTGATGACAAAGTTTAATAAATTGAAATTCATTTTTCAAACAAATCGTCAATGATTTACCCTGGATGCCTATACAGTGACCTGATCGACCACATCTATGTATAAATGTTTGGAGATCATTTGGCAAATCAAAATTAATTACCCAGTCAACGCTTGGTATATCGATACCTCTACTCATTACGTCAGTGCAAAATAAAACAGAACCTGACGGATCATTTTTAAATAAATTGAACACTTTTTGTCGCCTGTAAGCCAGTTTACGATGCAAACATAATAATTTTACATTCTTATTAAGATTATTTTTGATAAGTGATGAATAAAAATTGATTTGTGAACAGGTGGCAAAGAAGATTAATATCTTGTCGTTGAAATTTTGGTTAATAAAATAGACAAGAAAAGGCAATTTATATTTAAAAGAAGGTACAATTAAATAATTGTTTTCAATATAAGGTGAAATCTGCAGACCAGTTGACTCAATAGATTGATTAGCAACCTCATCTAAATTAACCTTATTGTATTCATTTGAGTTGACATTATTTTTACTTTTTAATTCCATTTTTGAAGATATTAGATTTGAGTCGTTTTTTTCTTTGATTTCAACTCTAACTGGATTACGCAAACCAACTTTGATTAACATATCAATGCGCTTAGTCATTGTTGCTGAAAAGAGACCAGTTCGTCGTTGCTTAGGAAGAAAATCTAATATTTTAGTTAACGAATCTTGAAAGCCTAACTGCAATAGCATATCAGCTTCATCGAGTATTAACAATTCAAGACATTTTTTGATTTGCTGAACTAATGAATCACAACGATCTATTATTTCAAGAAATCTACCTGGTGTACTAAATATTATATTACCGCCATTTCTTTTGAAATTTTGAACATCGAAAACGGGATTCTTACCACCAACAAGAAGCAAAGAAGTAAACATTGATTTCAATGGTTCAAATGATAGGAATTGTTGAATTATTTTGTAAAGTTGAATAGTTAATTCTCTGGTAGGCGTAATTATTAAAATCGATGTAGTGTATTTATTGAATTCACATTTATTTTGTTTGCATTTGTTTATTAATAACTGAAGAGCAGGTAATAAAAACGACAAACTTTTACCTAGAAATAAATTGATAATAGAAAAAAATTACTTTATTTATTTGTTAAAAAAATCAAAGTTTACCTGAACCAGTGCAGGCCTCAACATAAACATCTTTATTGTCTAGTAAAATTGGTATTGTGACCGACTGAACAATTGTCATCTGTGAATATTTAAATTCATTCTTCACAATCCTGATAAGATTAGGATCTAACTTATCACACCAATCTAAATTCATTTTAAAGATTTCTGCTTAATTATGTAATATTTATAAATAAATCACATGGAAATGATAATCTGTATATTTGATTATATTTAATAATTACGTTTGTTTATTATAATGGCTTAGCAAACCTTTCTGAAAAAATATTCGGCGGCAAACAAAAATTCGGCTCAAAAAAAAAGATTCAATCATATAAGATTATAATTACTAAATAAAAAAAAATTTAAAATCTTATTATTTTTCCATATAGAATTTCAGAAATCAGGAAAAAATAAAATTTTACTGAATAAAATTTGATAATACATATTCAATTTTAATAGATTAATGCAATTATAGTCTATGAGATGTACTTATATCTAAATAAAAGATAAATTCCTAATTTTTCATTAAATTTTTTCGAAAAAGGAAAAGAATTATGTTGTTATAAGTCCATTCCTTTCATCTTTTCGATTATTATATAGTACTGTATTTGTGGAAGGTAGATATCCAATATGATATTGCGATCGATTTATCAAGCTTCTAAGTGTATCGATTATAAATTTTTTGATTCTATAAAGTAAAAATGAAATAATTTAGAAGGAATGCAAAATTCTAAAATATCAATGCTGTAATTAAACTCACTTCAAATTGAAATCGAAATTTTTGATTTTTTGTAAAATAATATCAGCTTCTTTCTCAATCTGTTTCTCGAGATTATTTACATCGTTGACGTTTAAATTACTGTTATCAATATTTTGATAATGAGTATCATAATTCGTAGTTTGTGGATTCACAGAATGATGTGAAAAAATGTCATTAAAAAAATTGTTAAAAAAATTTTTATCAAAATTAAAAAAATCTTCATAATTATCATCAATAGATAGCAAAGTTTGATGAGCAGCCTTTTTTGAATAGGTGGTTTTTGAATCGACGATCGATTCTGAATTACCATTGACAGGAATATAGGGCTGGTTAGTTTTCATATGAGTATCTTGAATGTTTGATTTAGTTTTACGATCATCGAAATACAAATTTAAAAACTTATTCATTCTTTCAATAAAATCATTTTGATCTAAACTCTTTCGACATTCATTTTCATCCACGCATTGACCAAATCGATTTCGATAGTATGGTTTCTTACAATAGCATCCGGGAATACAACCATATCTGCATGGTTCATCCAAAACTACATACGGCTCATAGTTTGGCTTATCTGTTCCAACTGTAATATTTTCACATGTTAAATCACATGCTGAACCACAGCTTGTATATAATTCCTTTTCCAGACAATTATTTGTTATTCGAACTTTTTTAAATAAAAAAATGATGAGTAAATATCAGGAAAATCATTTTTTTTACTGTCAAATTATCAATAAAAGTGATCTATCACACACATGATTAGGTAAAAAATGAATAGATTAATTGTAAATTGTATTTTAAAATAAATATTTAATTCGAAAACGAGAAATTGAATTACAAAATAAATTAAGAAAAATTTTTAAATAATTACCAGGACTGATGTAGAATGAATTATTAATCACAAATGTAATTGAATTAAAAATAAGTAAAAAAATAATTGATTTCGTCATTTCTTGGTTCAAATTTACAAATTAGAAAAATATTCGATAAATACTTTTATTGAAATTTCATCTAAAAATTTATGGGATTTTAATAAATTGGTTTAAATTTTGCCAAATCTCAATTACTTTAAATTAAAAATTTTTCACTATTTTTTTATTCAATTACTGTTATTACCTATAGAGTGGCAATCAAATGAAGGTGTTCAGTATGAATATTCAAATTCAATATTGAAGGGATTTACAACTAAAATTAAATACAATTCTTATTTTTTTTTTTGTTAAATTATTATTAAAAGAAAGTTTAACGCAATATAGTCTGTTGAGCAAAAAGTTTGGCCAAAAGAATCTATTGATTGTGAGTGAGAGAAGGAATCAATATTTATAGTATTCATACATGGTAAAAAAATCTTAAATAATTAGTGAAGAAAAGCAATAAACAATTCTGATCAAATTAATGATTAAATTGATAAAATTTTAGTTAGATTTAATATTGTAGAACGCAAATGTCGTTAAAATAATAAATGATTGTGCGAATCGCTCGCACTCGAAAATTTCCAATTGAAGAATTAAGAAACGAATCGCCTTGAATTTGTAAAATTCAAATTCATTTTTCTCCGATTTGTTTTGACTAGAAATATATTCTTAAATTTTTCAAATTTACGACGTGATTGTATCTAAAAGCAATATTGTAAAGAATTGGATGAAATAATAAAACGAAATGTATATTTTTTATTATACGTAATTGAAATATCTAATGAACAGTATTGTTTGAATAGAAAATTTTCAATGATTAAATAAATTCATTTAATCAATACTTGTTAAGATGCAAAAATAAATATTCGACTATGTTTATAAAAATTGACAATTATAATTTTGGTCATTTCAGGTGACAAAAAAGATAGTTTAATACATGTAAATACTGATAAATTTAAACATGCTTTTGTGAAAATGGCTGATTTGAAAAAAAATTTTATCTTTTTCTTAAATTTCATTCACATAAACGAAAAAAGTGATAAGAATGTAAGTTTAAAAAGAAAAATAAAAAACTTTGAAGGTATCTAAAATTTTGGAATTTCAAAACTGAAGTTAAAATTTTTATTCTAATTTCATTGATATAGGGAGGCCACGAATAACAGGTGCACTTCCATTTAAATATTTTAATTTACAAATATCTCTAGACATAGCCACTGCTTTTGTGATTGAACTACACTTTTCAATATTGTTATTTTCATCTTCCTGATCATAAATTTTAAATGTGTGCCTTAATAGTCGTTCAGCAAATCGATCGATATCTCGATCAGTGACATTCCAAAGACAGCCTAAATAAGTTGGACAGCCATTGATTAAGAAATAATAGGATGAACCAAATGATTCAACCATTTGATCTTGATTCAATAATGCTGCCGATGAACAACCGATAATAAGTGCCAAACAATTTACGCTACATTCATATAATTTACCTAAATAGCGAACACCTGAATTGTGGCCAAAATAAATATAAATATCTTTTTTTTCAAGGGCTTTTTGAAGTTCAATTTGTGTAGGTATTTTGCCGATCAGTCCATCCCAATTACAGTCTGATTTTTTTTTCAAGTCTTCAAATTTTACCTTAAAAAACTCTTCTGTATGCGATAAATTGTTTGATGGATTAATCAAATAGTAAACATCCTTATCAGATACGCCTAATTTAATGCGCTGATTAGTTTTTCTCAAATTGATGTACATCCAATTTAAAAAACGTATAGAAGGTATTCTAAACATTTCAAGATTCAACTTTCTTAAACATATCAAAGATTCAAACGGAAAATTTTCTAATGTGCTGCCAGTAATCACACCAACAGGACCGAATCTATTTCGTTTCAAAACGATTTCTTTGAGTTCTTCAAGTGTATTGAATTTTTGTAGCTTTTTAATTGCTTCTAAACATTTGTCATAGAGACCTTCGAATCGTATATTCAAGCTTTTTACATTCTTTGGTTCAAATAAGCTGACCATTGCATGATCAAAAGATTCTTCTTTCAAATGAATAAATGATTCACAAATTACTTGAAGTAAATCTGGATTGATACAATTGAGCTTGTTTTCGTTTGCATATATCATTATTTGACTTCCGATTGCTTGATATATAAGACAATTCGAACATTTCTGATCCATGCACAAACATTCTCCTAAAAACAACCCAATAAAGCAATTTATCCAAGCTGAATTCACATCCATTAATAATCGCTTTAAACGTTCATCTAATGCATAACGTAATCTCCAAAAACTTTTTGAATCTTTCTCTTTTACCGTTTCATTGGAAAGTTGAATTATTTGATCAAATTCATCGGTGAAATTCTGACACAACTAAGGGACAAAAAATAAATTAGAAAATCAAAATAATTATTAATCGAATGAATTACTTTACCTTTTCTGAATTGATATGAATTTTGAGAATAATTGGATTCTTGTTACTTTGATATCTAGCCAAATAAAGATCTGATTTTGAATCAATACCTTTAAGAAATTGTATTTGAACTATTCTCCAAGTAGACGGTAGAATATCAAGCATTTTAGATAATTCTTTATTTTTGGGCCCTAGTAGGTAATCAAATTTTAGTACTTTTGAATCATATTTAATAGATGTGTATTTATATTTTTTATGCAAATGTAAAATGGTTTTATAACGGAGAGCGTTAGCTTGACAAATTTCAGAGAAATAATAAGCTGCTTCATGGCCAAAGGATGATTCCTCACAAATAGATAATTTAAAGAGAAGACTATTGATTGCGTTATAGTGTTTTATTGATGGGTAATTACCGAATTGATCTAAAGCGCTGTATAATAGTTTTTTTAATTCAGCATATACATCACTGTTTTCTTCATTAATAAAAAAATCATATGTTTCCTGTTCCATTGTATCATCAAGACACAAGTTACTAATATGATTGTTCAAATTATTTAATCTAGTTAAATCGTCCATTTCAAGATTGATAACTCGAGTTTGTAGCATTTTGGTTTTTTGATTTTTTGATGTTTGTGATGAAATTGATTTAGTTGATTGTTTTTTATTGAAATCATTTTCACTTTCAATGCCATTTTTAATATTCTCATTTACTTTAGATTTCAATTTATCGATTTTGAATTTTAAATTTTTCTTATCTTTTTCATCACCATTTTCTTCATCATCAGAACTTGTGAAATTCAATTTTACTGAACTTTTTCGACAGTTTAAATCGTAAATTTCTTGAATATAGTCCTTTAAAAAAGTGATAAATAAAATTAATTAATTTTCAAATAATTATGTATCAATTACTAATCT
>BLXL01010244.1:0-28654 GCA_023170135.1 Acarapis woodi
TTTTCTCAACAAGAAATATCGTGCTGAATTTAAAAAATTATTTTCGAACATTAGCTGCTTACATTTTTCAAAAAGCAATAAGAAAACTAAAAATCGATTTTCAACATACAACCACACCTCGGCAATCTTGAAAACACCTATCAAAAGTCCGTTCTCTGTGAATTCTAATTACAACCAAAATTTTGTTGATCAAAATATCATTGACAGAACCGATAATAAGATTAATAATTCTGTTAGAAATAACAATGAACAGAGCCAAGAAATTTCTCCACAACTTTTATCGACTAAATCAGTGGCTAATTTTAAACTACTCTATCAAAAAAATTTAGCGAAAAGTGATAAAGAGAAAAAAACACGTATATATCGTAGTTTGAGTTGTATAAATCTTCAGAATCAAATTAGTGTCAAAAGATTCAGTTATAGTGAAAATCATTTGTCTGAATAAACAGAATAAAACAAAATTTAGATAAAATTTGATTTGATGGAAGCTTTCTATTAGATTTAAATTTTTTTTGAAAATTTCATCATTTTAAATTGTGTATAAAATTTTTTTTTTAATGATAACATCGAAAAAAAAATTGGCCGTTTCACTAAATTTTGAAAATCATACCATATTTCGGCATTTTTTTTTTCAGGAACAATTTAATTAAATTTTAGATATGATTTAAGCATATCTAAAGGCAAGAATAAGGAAAAAAAAATTTTCAATATTTGAAAAAAAGGATTATAAATCATTAGATATTGTAATGCAAAAAATATAATTCACTAATTTATTTTTTTTTATTAAAAAAATAGCAATCTATTTTGAAGTGCCAAGTCTCATATTTTTGTGAAAAATTATCTTAACTATATCAAATGTTTCAAATCAATATGAAATTGTTGAATAAATTAAAAGAGGTCGTAATTTTTATGGGAACGTGTCGACTTTTTAAAAATTTATATTGATTTCTGAAAATATTGAAGAAACTTCAAATACATAATTGTAAATTACTTTTCTAAAACATATAATATAGTTTATAATTTTCAGAAAGATTAGAATAACAATTATATAGATTTGAATTGATAAAATTCTTAAAGAGCTATACCTCAGTTTTATAAATAGTATCAATTTCAAATATTTTCTTTAATATTATGCTCAATTTATTTTTAATTTTTTTATGAAAAATAATAAAATTCGTTCGTCTTAGGTAACAATGTTGTACCTTATATCAATGATTTTATCCAAATAATTTGATACTTGTGAAAATAATTCTTTTTATAAACTTATCTAAAATTATTTGTAAACTGTCAGATGTTCGCATACATGATGTAAAAAAAATCTAATTCTCTTTTTGAAACTATAGAAATCGATTTTTTTCCAAATAAAATTTTCGTTTATTATATAAAAAAAACATGACGATAATGATATAAATTTGCATGTCTACGTTAACAAACACTTTTCAAAACCGAAGAATGTGACTAAATTAAAAAATAAAAAATGTCAATCAATAAAAATTTACGTGCAAGAATAAAGAATTGATTTTTTTCAAAAAGAAACTGATAACACTTCAAGCAATTTTTTTTAAACTCCATTCTCGAATTAAAAAGTTATGTGATTTTTTAGATTGAATTCAAAACCTAATTTTGAACGTATGTTTTGAAAAAAAAAATGATTTCATAAATGCAGTTTTTATATGGAAACTTAAAGTCATGATTCGCAAGAAAAACTCAATCTCATATTTGATTGGTCAAAAACTAATAAGCTGATGTAAAAAAAATTTAAACTTAGATGCCGGCTGAATCAGCTAAATCGGCTCAAAAATTCTAAAAATTTATTTTTCTTCCTTTATTTTTTCAGTCTATATTAAAAACACGTGTTTTTTATGCGAGCTTTTCACGCCGTTTTTTTTTGAAACCATGCTTACAACAAATGATTATTGAGATTGCGCTAACAAACCCTTATGATTATTTTACAATTTTTTAAAAATTGTTTACATTTATTTTACATGTTTTGCAGCAAGGAATTCTAAATTACGTTTTAAATAGTATTAAAAATGGGTAAAAAGACCAAAGTAGGAAAGCAGAGAAAAGATGTTTTTTACAATTTAGCCAAGGAAACAGGTAATTTTATTGGCATTCTTTCTTATCGATTTGAAAAATTTGTAAGATTTATTTGAGATTTTATTTCAAAAATTTGAAAATTAGGCTACCGTTCTCGTGCTGCCTTTAAATTGATTCAATTGAATAAAAAATTTCAATTTCTCGAAAAAACACAAATATGTGTGGATCTTTGTGCTGCACCTGGAGGTTGGATGCAGGTAGCTCAACAACATATGCCAGTCTCATCATTTGTAATCGGTATCGATTTAGATCCAATTAAACCGATACCAAAATGTCAATCATTTCGATGCGATATTACTACAGAAGAGTGTCGTACTTTGTTAAAAAAAGAACTAAAAACATGGAAAGCTGACACATTCCTTAACGATGGTGCGCCAAACGTAGGCAAATCATGGAATCACGACGCTTTTGTACAAAATTGTCTTACGTTATCCGCTCTCAAACTAGCGACTGAATTCTTGAAAAAAGGTGAGTTATAATTAAAATTTAATTTCAAATCAAATCATGTTCTGTTAATTTTATTGGAAAGGTGGATATTTCGTTAGCAAAATTTTCAGATCGAAAGATTATAATGCACTGATTTGGGTATTAAATAAGCTCTTCAGAAAAGTACATGCGACTAAACCAAAAGCATCTAGACTAGAATCAGCCGAAATTTTTGTCGTATGTGAAGATTTTTTAGCCCCAGATCATATAGACCCTAAGTTCTTTCAATCAAACTATCTTTTTAAAGATGTTCAGTATCTAGACGAAAGTAAAAAGGCTAAAAAAGAATTTCTCAAAGCTGCAGAAGATAAAAAAAAAAGAAAAGCAATCGGTTACGAAGACAATTTAGGCATTTTAAATATAAAATTATCCGCGAAGGAATTCATAAATTCTAAAAATCAAATCGAATTATTAAGCAAAGCAAATGAAATTGTAATAGATGATGAATTATATTCAAATGATTCTCTGACAACTGAATCGATTAAGCAATATTGTAAAGATATAAAAGTCTTAAGTAGAAAAGAGATTCTTGAATTATTGAAATGGCACAAAATGATGAAAATGAAATATGCGAAAGATGAAGAGGAAATCAATAATGAAGGTGAGTTTGAAGAGATTGAAGAAAATGAAATCGAAACTGAAGAATCGTGCATTGATAAAATATTAAGAAAAAGAAAGAAAAAAATTTTAAAAGAAAAACGTAAACTAATTGAAAGGATGAACTTAAAAATGATGCATAAAGGGGATAATCTAGTTGATGAGGGAGAAAATGATTTGTTTACTTTAAAAATTTTAGATAACAAAATATTGAACAAATTTGAAAATGCTTTAGATGAAGAAGAAGAAGAATTAGAATTTATAAATGGAGAGAGTGATGATGACCAACATTTAAGCAAATCGGAAAAAAGAGCATTGCAAAAATTAAAAGAACATAAGGTTATTTATGTAAATAAAGATGAGCGACTGAACTTGAATGAATTCGATACTCCAGGATCAGAAAATGATGAAGATAATTTTGATGAATTTGGTAAAAAAGTAGATGAAATAAAGCGAAAGAAAATTTGCAAATCAAAAGTTTTAAAAGATAAGATATCGAAAATTGAGGAAAATCTTAAAGCCAACAAGAAATCATCGAATTTCAATAATAATAATGTTGAAGAAATTGATTTAAGTGAAAGTGAATTAGATTACGAATCTGGAAGTAATAATAGTGTAAAAGAAGATTATAATAGTATGCTAATTAATTTCAATGATAATTCTAAACTGACTAAAACTCAAATGTTTTTTGAGCAAGGTCTTTTGAAAGATATAAATTTTAATGATGATATTGAATACGATTTACTTAATGTAGAGGAATCAAAAAACGAACTAGAACCAAATAAAAAATTGAAAAATAATAATCAAAATGAACCTAAACATAGATCACTGACACAAACTAGCGATACCACGGATGAAAGCGATGACGAATCAGAACAATTTTCTTGTAAAGATAAAAAGAAAAAGAAAATTAATTTAGATGCAAGTGGTCTTGCATTAGGTACATTAATGAAACGATCAGCAAAAACAAAACGTGATATTGAAAATGAAGGTTGGAATAGGTAAGAAGTTTTTAAAGTAAATGAAAATTTGGTTATTTTTCTTTTTTTTTCTCAAATTAAAGATATACAAGAGGAGAAGAAGATTTGCCTAGTTGGTTTGCACGTGATGAAGAAAAGCACTTCAGAAAATGCATTAGTGTACCTGAAAATATTGTCAAAGAATATGAGACAAAATTAAAAGATATAAATGTGCGTACATGTAAAAAAATTGCCGAAGCGAAAGCTAGAAAGAAACACAGAGCAATTAAATCAATGAAAAAACTTAGTAAAAAAACGGAAGCAATCACAGAGAATGATGGGATGACTGAAAGAGAAAAAATGGCTAATATTAAAAAGTAAGTCAAGTTATTTTTATGATTATGATCAATTTGATTTTCTAATATATGTCCTATCTATTAATTTATTTGAAAAAAAATAGACTGTATAGTAAATCCTTAAAAAATCAAAATAAAAATAAGAAAGTGACATTAGTGGTTGCCAAGAAAGGTAAAAATAACAATCGAAAACCGAAGGGCATTAAAGGCAAATACAAGATGGTGGATGCTCGCCTCAAGAAAGATAAGCGTGCTGGAAAACTAAAAATGAAATTGGGCAAAAATCAGAAAATAAAAAAGCGCCTTAATAAAAAGCCAAAATCTAAGTTTATCTCTTCAGATAAATAATTTTAATTTATTATTTGTCATGAATAAATCTTTTCTGATTTTTAAATCATCGCCATACTTACTTTTTGTTTAAGTTTTTTTTTTGCTAAAAAAAATATTTTTTGCTTGTTGATCGGTCAAATCTATATCTTGATTTGAAATGCTAATTATCAATTATTCATATGTTTCATTATTTTATAATTTTAAATTTTTTAAAATAAATGAAATTTGAAGAATTACAGAAAATTTTTCTGTTTCTTTTTTCTATTTTCCTTTCTTAGACATCAAAATAATTAGAATTATTATAGTCGATTTATAATTTAGTCATATTTATATATATTAATATATATTAATGAAGTATTCGAAGATTCATTGCTTTAATAAGCTTATTTTCATTTTTAAAGTTGATGCCCATTCAACCATTTGAAAAGAACCGATTTCGAAATATATTTTTTTTACTAATATGTAAAATTTTGTCAATAAATCATTTTCTCCAAGCGCAACAAAAAAATTTTATTGAAAAATTATTTAAATTTTATTTAAATTGAAAAAAATTTGAAATTTCAATTAAAGTATTGAATTTCTTTTTGTTTTTTTTTTCGTCACGTGAATTTTAAAGTAAAGATATCTTTTTTTTCAATTATAGTTTATAAAATTAATATATTTAGAAATCAAAATAAAAAATTCAATAAAAGACAGTTAATTTTTCCGATGTTTTAAATTTTCATGCAAATTCATGTATTGAGTATTTTTCAAATTTTGTTCACAAATACTTATAATATACATGATTTAACTTGGAATTGAAATATATGACGAATTGAATCTTAGTTTTTTTTACTGCAGGCAAGTAAATTTAAATCTTTGACACTTTCGACTTTGAACTTTAATTTAAGTTGAAGCGTTTAAAGATTATTTATAAGTAAATATTGTATGAATAACATATAAATTGTACAAAAAAAAATCAAGGCATAGCATCATAATTTATAACAAGAAGTGTTTTGTCGGATATAGTTGGAGAATTTAATGCTCAAAATAATTTTTAATTAAATTTTATTTGAAAAGATTATTAGGATATTATATAGATATTATATTAAGAAAAATTTTTTCTCTCAATAGGTATCGTAAAGATTAGAATTTCGTAAAATAAATATCAATCCATTTTTAATAAAAATATTTTTGTCCAAAAAAATATGAATCAATATTTACTTGATATCTAATTTTTTTTTCATATTTATACTAAGACTATGAAATTTTTTAAACTTTTTTGTATGATCTATATATATCTATATATTATCTTCTCATTCTAACTACTTTTTAATGAAAATTAAAAATTTACCTAGAACAATATAAGAATTTTTAGATTATAAATTAGTCTAAAACTTACCGACAAGGTAATTAAAAAACTTTAAATTATTATTGACTAAATAGCTCTAACTTTAAAGCTTGATTCACAAGACTATTCAATTTTTTTGTAACTTTTATAATACAAATACTAATTCACCATCAGTTTAGCGACTGACAATTAATTTCTACAAATGTGAGATTTTTCCAGTTTATTCTTAATTATTGATGGTAAATCAAATCCAATCATAAATTTTGAGTATCCGATAAAATATATTTAGTTTATTAATAAGAAAGAAATGAAAAAAATGATTGAAAAATGTTTGAAAAGATTTATTAAACTAATTAATTTTTAATATTTCGATCAAATTACTGAAAATTAGACAAACTCTTTTTCAAAATTTTATTATTTATATTTATCAAAAAAATTTTGATAAAATTTTTATTTTAAAATTTTTTTCAAAAGCAAATTGTAATACATCAAAGAAAATATCAGCTTACAAATTAATTAGATTTTTTTTCTTATCTAGAATTTCTTGAGTGATAATTGCTTATCATTGATTAATTATGATAATTAATTACGATTTAAGTATCTTAGACACAGACTGTTAAAAATTGTGCTATAAATTTCTAGTTTTTAATTTAGAATTCAATCAGATTTATCAAAATCATGTTAAACATTTTCCGAAACCATCTGATAAAATTTCTTTTATTTAAAGAAATCAAGCGCTTTTTTAAAAATGAAATATAAATGTATAAGGCAATAATATTTCACTGACATGACAAAGTTAATATACAGAAATTTTCCTGTAAAATGATAATTAATTTTAAATAGTTTTATAAAAATATTAAAAGTAGATATTATAAGGAAACTAATCGTATATTTGAGAAAAAAAAATTTTTGAATACCTGCCCAAAAAATTTTAATCCATTTTTTAAATTTGCTACTTGTCTTCAAACTTTCAGTTATCGTGTTTTGCCAAATTGATTTAAAAACATTGAGTCGAATCAATAAATAGTTATACTTGTAAAGGAAGAATTATCTGCTAAGCAATTTTTATAAGCACAAGTTATGCTTAAAAGATGCGAAACAAATCCAATGCATTTTCGGAACTTTCAAATCCGTGAACCGAGAGATAGATTTAAACAAAAATTATTTATCTTGTATATTATATGAAATGATTCAAGTTCATAAAATCACTTATCAGCTAAATAAAACTTGTCGGCAATTATTGCTAAACAATGTAACCTGTTGTCTATTGATTATATTTTTGATACTTATGTGATATTAGCAATGTTACAGTTCACAATTCTTTTGACTTGATCAGTTAGATTAAAATGACATTAAATCTCTGCCAGAAATTATAATCTCTACATAGTAACATATCAACCAATTTTTAAATCAGATATGCTTGTGAACTGTAAATTTACAAATATATATAAAAATTTTTGTAACTGAAATAATAAATATTCAATGAAATGTCAGCACTCTTGCCAAACTTACCTGATGTGTATTATTTTTTTAGCTTTTTTCAAGCCTTACCCTATTTGGAAGTTTAGTTTTCAATTGTCAGAGAAAGCGCTTCAAAACTTTTTGTTTTAATGTTTCTAAAGATTGCCTATGACTAGAACAAAATGTCAAAATAATAAAAAACTAAGATCAAAAAGATAATTCATTTAAAAAAATATTTGGAAACGAAGAACTTTATCACCACTTTTCATGGTGAAAGAGGTTTGAATTTTACAAATTTAATTTTCATTTAATAAGCTGAATTTTTAATTTCAAAGAACATGTTTGAAATTCAACAGTTGGGTGCCTTTATTAAATCATTAGATTATAAAAATATTTTCCGAATTACGCATTTCAGTTTATTTTAGCTCACTGCCTAAAAAAGTATTGCATTAGTATTTTGTTCATTTTACTCGCACTATCCAGCCAATGAATAGTGTGTTCGATCTCAAAATAAAGTGACAGACTCTTAGTATTTGATCAATAATCTAAATGGCTCTCAGTGTACTAACAGCAGGTCATCTTTTTTGGTCAATTTTTCTAAATTTTTTAAAATATACTTTTGTAAATGATAGTCAAGATGACTGATCATTTTCTATTGGATTATAATAAGATTCATAATTAATTCAATTGAATTTTGAAAAATGTATCAAGTTAATTTATTAAGAAATCATTAGACTCTTATGTCAAAATATTTAGATTATGTATGAAAAAATTTTATGATTTATTGTCAATTAATCGTAAAGTCTTTTCATTATCCAGTAAAAAACCGAACAAGTATTTTTTATTTGTTTCATGCCTTATATTTGATAAATATTTTGATAGGATTAAATCTAGAATCTAAATGTTGAACTATTCATATTTTTGTTCAATAATCATATCATTCGATTTTAAATTACTTCAATATCAATCGATAAATAACTTAAATTTGACAATAAAAAATTTTTAAGGTCTAAAGAATGCTCTGAAATTGGTTTCACATCTGATTTCATCTGATTAATTTATCCTAGTGTTTGAAATTTTAAAAAGAATTTATGGATATTTCATCATAATATACGTTTATTTAATTTGTGAAAGCATGAATAATATAATTTTTTTCGGATAGAATATTTAATACACAATATAAAAAGAATATTTTAAAAAAATTTTTTAACTTAGTTAATGACCAAGATTTTTAAGGTCAACAAATGTTTTCAGAACTAATAGTTTGCAAGTGTAGAATTTTTTACAATAGAATGTGTTCTCTATGCTAAAATACCAAAAAAATTTTATACATCAGAAAATAATAACAGTGTGAATATACTTTGTTTGAGTTTAGTGGGCCAAGTCTCAAGATTTTAGAAACATGGTAATTTTTCAAAAACATAATTAATCAACCATTGATTTTGTCCGTAAATCGAACTCTGATTTGAAAAGAAGAAAAAGAGGATTAAAGTTTATTAAGAATAATTCATAATGGTAAATTAGGTTCGTTGAATCGTCAAAAAAGTGATATACTAAAAATAGAGGTAAGAATGAAGATCGGTGTGAGTCAAAGATTGTCCGAAATATTCATTCTATTATTTAAATTTAACTAAATTAATAGCAAAAAAGAGACAAATGAATAATGCTATAAAGTTCAAAAAAATCACGGACTTGGAAAATTAATGAATAAACACACTTGGTGGTTTTTTCAATGAATTTTTGTTTATTAAACTCAAGCTAATTTTTGGACTTCATCACCCCCTCATATCAATGGAATACATTAAATATTGCTTGATATTTTAAATTTATTTTTAGTTTCAAAAGTGAAATAATGTATATACAAAATAAAAAGTAACAAATTCGTGGTTTATAAATGACCATAGATTAAAAGGCGAAATTTACTACAAAATATAAAGAATTTCTAATAAGAATCTAGCAATCGTACTTAAAAAAAAAAAAATTATGACTTGAATTCGGAAAAATTTATTCTTCTTTGAAAACTTTTTTCACCAGTTTTAAAATCAATTTCATAAGCTTCATCATAATAATATGAATAAAATGAACTAAAATTTCTATATCTAAAGAATTTCATAATCTGATAATTTTGACTAGAAAAAAGAAAGCAGAGCAAGACTTATGTGTTAATAATTAACAAGTTTATAAGATTTTTGAGTAATGTTTAAATAATTTGTTTTCGCTAAAATAGTTCAAAATTTGAAAAATGACACAAAGATGGTTTTAAGATTCTTGTTCTTTTTATTCACCTTCATTTGAAAATTTCACACCTAAAGCCTTCTATTTTATTTCAAGTTATATTTACCAAAAAAAAAATTAAAATTACTAATAATCGCTACAAAAAATCATTTTTAGAAGAAGCTTTTAATTAATTCAATTCCAGTTCGATAACACTGAGACCTGAAAAAATTTTAAAAATAAAAATTTAATTATATATTTTTTTTTTTGACTTGCCTCACATTTGAAACCGAATGAATTTTCTATAAAAAATTGCTCAATCGGATTAAATTAGATTTGAAAAAAAAAATCAAAAAAAAAAAAATCAAAAAAAAAAAAATTTAATTAAAAAATGAAAAACTGAATTAATTAAAAAGGATGCATTCACGCAAAATTTTACAAATGCCTTTCTTATGCTGATATGAACACTCCTTGGCTATGAAGACAATCTGTTCTTTGATAGAAAACAAATATTATTTACAATATTTTCAATGAGATTTCTCATACAGACACAGTGGTCAAAAATAAAAAATATATTCTTGTTTCATTCTAGGATGGTAGGCCTACACTTAAACTAGTAATAATTAATATCTCTTGAATATACGAGTATTCATTATATATATTTAACGTAAAATAAGCATTAGACTAAAAACTTATGTTGTATATAACTTTCAGTATAAAAGTTTTGACTAATCTATTAATTTATAGGTGAACTATATCAAAACGAGCATTAGATTTTTCTAAACTGGAAAAAATTTCAAATTTATAAATTTTTCAATAAACAAAAAATTGATAAATATTAAAAAAATTTTACAAGCTTCAATATATTTCTCATTTAAAATTTTAAACATTAATATTATCAATATTATTAATGAATATTGTCTAATAAAAACTATAAAAAATTGTTAATTTGTAACACCTTAGCCTATGAAAACCAAAAATGTTGGATATCTATAAAATTTATAACACAAATAAATGATTTTCATAAAAAAACATGTAGTTTTTATAAAGTGGAGGTGGACATCACTAATCTTCAAAAAGTCACGGAAATTTCTTATAGTTTATTTGTTAAGCCAATTTATAAATGATAGATAAAAATATTTAATTATTGTCTAATTAAAAATAAAGGCTGATGCAAACTTTCTTTATTAGTTGATTACCCATCTTATATTATGATTGTTTGAAAATTTTAAAAATTAATTTAATTAGCAAATTAATGTTCAAAATTTTAAAAAATCTTTATAGTTTTAGTATATTATTATATATATTGTAGCATTTCATTTATAAACTAAAGTAAAAAATTTATCCGTTTATATTTTTATTGTACAGCAAATTTTCACTCAACACCGAAATAATAATTTTATTTTAAATTCTTTGAAAAATTTGATAATAATAATCGAGAATGAAAATTAAAGCTTTGAAACGAATAAATTTGGAGCTATGATTTCTTTTTCAAGAGTGAAGAAAAGTATATTTTGATATCGATTCTTATAATTAGCTAAGAAATTATTTAAAATTTGGTCTAAGTATAAAAATATTTACATTTATTTTTCTGTTTTTATGAAAAAATATTGTTTGTTTAAGAAAATATTTTCTATAATCATAAATTAATATCTGTGTAATTTAAACCAAAGGTGAAACACATTATTAGAGATGATCCATTAATTAACCCTATTGTTGTAATGAAAAAAAATAAAAAAATAATTATCAATTAATTTTTTGTTTTTTATTTTCTCTTTAAATGCATTTCAGGAAAAAATGCTATAAGCATCACATATAAATTGAAAGTTTTTTAAAACTCTAAGACCACACACATATATTAATCATTGATTTTCAACATCTTGAAATGTGCACATAAAATGAAAATCTGCATGAGAAACGCAAATTTTCGCACAAATCTAACATTAATGCATGGCAATGCTTTGGGCAAAATTTTTTCAATTTTTTATAAAAATTTTTGGAGATATGTTCTAGTTCCATTTTTTTTTAATCACCCAAATCAATAGATTTTCGTCATGCTGATAAATGTCTCTGGAGAATTTGTGGAAACACATTTCGATAATTAATTTGCGCTTATCTTCTAACTTATGTCAATCACACTTATCTTTTTTTTTATTTTTATTAAAACAAGTTTGATATTGTCTTTGACTAGCTGTAGTCACTTTAAAATTTCTAATAGTTCAAAACTTGTTTTCATACTATTAAAATGATATAGAAACAAAATTTAGAGTATTTTTGATTATGAGACTTTAAAAAAAAAACGACAAAAAAAAAATGGAACGGAATAGTTTGAATAAAAAGCGTTAAATCGAAAATATTTAAGTAAAACTATCAAGTAGATAAAAAATGATATGTTATTTTTTTCTATTTTGTTTGTTAGCTGAGCATACGGTACTTTAGTTTTCATATAAATTTGAAAATAATTTAATCAGGTTTTAATCTTGGTGTAGAAGAGAAAAGCCATTAGATCAACGAGAATGATAGATTTCATCATTTATCGATGAAAAAAATTAGTAAATAAAAAATAAACTTCATATAAATCTAAAAGTAAATTTTTTAATGTATTTGGTATCGATGTGATAGAATAAGATTAAAAAAATCAAAAATTAAAAAAAATTGTGAAATAACCTTTAATCGTTTGATTATTGCTGAATGAGAAATCAAGACACAAGTGGGTAATTTTTCGAATTGATTTTCGATAAAAAAAGTTTAAGTAAAAAAATTTTCAGCTCTTAATTAATATATTAATAAAAAATTTTAAAAAATATCATAATTTTTGAATTCTCAAAATGATTCGATTCGTGAAATTTCTCAGGTGTTTATTGCTTGAATTAATTTTTTTTTTAAAGAATTTATCGATTTTTCTCATTAATATAGGTTGATAAAAATATAAATTATTACATAAAAAATTCACAGAATGAACAACGATAAATTTGAAATTTTGTAATGAATGCAATGCTGGGTTATTAATTAAATTATTTTTTTATCATTGTGGCTGTTAAAAATTTTCTCAAGATTTAAACTTTTTTTGTTTGACTAATTTTAAGTTCATATTACATTACTAAATGTCAAATGCTAGTGAAAAAAAGATGCCTTAATGAAAATAATTTTTCAATATTTTAAAATACGAATAATCATCACTGAGGATAATTAAATTTTTTTGACAATAATGATTTATTAGTTTTCTCCTGTTAACACGATTCTCAAGAATGATCATAAAAAAGTTCAATATTTGTGTATATAAAATAAATAAATACATATCAAACTAATCAATTTTTACAAAATTCGAGTAAGAAGATTAAAATTTCAAATAGTTATTTATTGATTTAAAACTGAAAATGTTTTCTTATTGAATATTTATATTTACCCGTGAAATAAAATGATAAAGCATCTAATTAGTTTTTTTAGTTCATTAGAAAACTATACTAATAATTATTACATGTTAGCACATTGAAAAAAAAAGAATATTGCCTAGGATTTTAGTGTTAATAAAGCTAAAAAAATTCCAAAATAAAATTCAGGTAATATTTGCAACTTTTCGCCTTCAATTTCAAGGTGGTCAAACAAACAAGTTATTCGAATTTATGTATCATAATTATAAAATTTTTGTTCATGTTTCATTGATAAAAAAATTAATTCAGATTGTGAGAATCAAGTCTTGTTGCCGGATGTCAAAAAAAATCTAATTAGTTGGTGGTCTGGATAATTTGATTGAAGTGTTTGAGTTGTTGATGAAAGTAATATTTTTTATTATTTTTTTATGATACAATATATAATTAATATAAACTTACTAACTATAACATTTTTGTGAACTATAAATTTTATTTTAAAAATATTATTAAAAAAACTCATGCTATAAAAAAATAATTAAATATAGTTCAATAAGTCTTTCCTATTTTCGAATAATTTAAGCTCATTCTATTTCAAAGAAATTATATTTATTTTTGCAAACAAATAATTTTTTACGAAAATAAATGTGATGATAAAAAAAATTCGCTGAAAATATTTGAAATTCTTTGATTTCAAAAAATAAAGACTGTAATTTACATTTTGGAATGAATATTTTAATTTGCTATGTAAAAAACATATTTTACAACAAAAATATTTTATCTAAAAGATTCAGATGTGGATTTCTTGCATTTTTTTCTTCAAATAAATACATTTCTACTTATTTATTCTAATCTAAATAAATTATCGATTTTCAATTTGTAAACAAAGTTTACAAATGTTTAATTATCCGAAAATAACAATCACACTTTTTTAAAGGATTATCCTGATAGCTATTCATACAAGTTAATAAAAGTGAAATCTTTTTATTTTATTTTTCCAATGTATTGCTTTGTAAAAAAAATAAAAAGTGTGTAGTCATTTTCTTTCTTCTTTAAAGTTGACATTTAAGACCATTCTCTTGTTCTTGATGAACAAGAAGCAATTATTTAATAATTATTGCACATTTGAAAGTAATCTTTCGTCAAATTGATCAAATATTTCAACGATCGAACTCAATCTAGGTATAAAAGCAATAAAAAGGCTTTAGAGATGTTTGCACGTTAGAACCAGGCAGTAAAATAAAAGTATTGATTTACAAGGCAAGAGATGTCCTCTTGCAACATCTTACACATAATTAAAGACATTTTGCTTCTGATAAAAACTATTTCGCTTTGGAGAATTAAAGTAATCTGACACCTTAAAATCACTCCGAAAAAGTGTTGCTGGTTTTGAATACTCGTCGTTAAAGATGTTCTTACCCTTAAAAAAATTGTTACTTAAGTTGATTGTAAAGATTATTTGAATGAAGCAACAAAATAAAAACACTACAAAACAAACTATTCATCAAAGAGAAAATATTATACTTTCATTTTGAATAATCAGCCAATATAATTCTTTAAATTAACCACTTTTTGAGGTAAGAGACAATATTTTTTACCATTTCAACTTAATCTCTATACATAGCTAGCATATCTTTACAATACACATGATACCTATATAACTATTAAACATTAATACTTTTAATATGCTACAAAAACTTTTCTCAAATTAGAGATGAATTCGAGATTTTGTAATACATATTTTTTTTTCTTTTGATCACATTGTGTAAAGTTTTTATTAATTTATAGTCCAACAATTGCAAATCCAATTGAAATCTTAAACTTAAAAATTAAAAGTTTAGGTTTAAAAATTATAGATTAGAAAAGTATTTCGTTACTAAACATAGATCGACTTTCAATGATTAATTGCCGGTATGTATTTTCAAAAAATTTTTCAACATTATTTTATTCAACAATTAGCATTTTTTGAAAAATAATAGCAACATAATACAACATAGTTTATTGTTCATTTAGGATTTTTTATATTAAAAATTCGTTTTTGCATTTAATAGCTAATTTTTTATTTAAAAAAATATTACTATATATAAGTATAGAGTATCACTATCACCTTGAAAATATCAAAAAAAAAAATTTTTGAGATTCTCTATATGTGTCAATAAATGAAAATCCGAATTTGCGAAAATTTTCTCAAATAAAAACTAAGGATTTTTTATTTTTTTTAAAGAAGAATCGATTCAAATTTTAATTAACTGAAAAATCAACAGTATTATTTCAATTATAAAAAGATGCAATCATGTTATAAAAAGGATTATAAATTGAAATCAAAGCCATAATTTTTTTTGAATTCTTGCTAAAATAAATTCATTATAATTTAATTATTTCCTTTTCTGAAATGAAAAAAAAACTATTCATGCTTCTTGCTTTCTTCGTAATTTTATTTCGAAAGGAATTAATTAATTGAGAGAAAGAAAAGAAACCAATAGATAAGAATTGTATTACATTTCTAATTTTATTCTTTTATTTATTATATATAATATATTTTAGTCTCATTAATGTAATTAACATTAATAATTCAAAATTCAAAACCAAAAATTTTCGAAAAAAATTTATTCAAACACAATTTAAATAATATTCTGTACTTATTATTAAATTATCCAGCTTTTGTCAAAAAAAAATTGTTTTCAAAATTTTTTATCAGTCAAAAAATGAAAAAAAATTTCAAGTATTTCAGAGGCATGTGATTTTATGTAACGAAAAACATTGATACTAAATTCATTGATTGCTTCGCTAATTTAATAATAGTCGGAAGATAATAATTTTAGTGAAATTTATAAAGTTAAATTGTTGAAAAAGAAGTTATTATTTTCGAATCATAATTTATTACTATTAAATTCAAACACAAGTCTTTAGATTGATTATAAATTTTTTTTTGATTTTCATCAATGTTGACTCACTCAATTGTTTCAAGTAAAAAGAGGACGAATCTTTATAAAAAAAAATCATTCAAAAGATACTCTCACTATAACCAATATTATTATTGATGAGCTAAACAAATTTCTAACTAGTGTCAAAGTATAATATAAATTTCTTAACAATATCTTACAGAATTTTGAGCTTTTTAGTAAAAAGCAAAAAGTGATTAGGAGGAGCTCCATTAAACAAGGGCAGAATAAGGCGGAGAATTTTTTTCTTGAAATTTTCCTACTTATGAATCAGTTCTAGACTATGATTAGTAATATATCGACTAAGATCGGATTAACAAGTATGGCTGTGAAAATTTCGGCATAGTTTAGCACAAAATTTTATTTTTTAAAACAAATATTTCAATATTTGATCTTTAATATTTGGAATATCGATTTTTAAGTTGATATGTGACAAAAAATTAGATAATACTGTTCCTGACACATTAAATTGTGAATTTAAAATGTATGAAAGAACTTGTATATGAAATAATTTGAGTAAAAAGTCAAGCAAAAACTCAATAACCTGCGTGCTTGTATTGAATGTGTGTATTGCCATGCACCAATTAAAGTCGACAATTCTATGGTTGATGTGTTGTACGTTTTGTTTCAGTCTTGGTGATTTATCAACTAACCAATTTTTATCCGTTTCAACACAACAACCATCTACTTTTTCGAAAAATCAAGATTTAATTGGCCTACAAACTTCGTCTTTTTTATCAAAGAATCAACTCATCAATTTGAAAAAAATAGTATCACGTGTTCTACAAGACATGCAGATTATCGAAAGCAATCTTCATAAGCCAGAATTAGATCGAAATCAATTGATCAATCTTCAACATAATGCTAATAAACGCATTTATAATTTAGAAAAACGATTAACAAAATTTATTCGGCAATTAGAAGTAAATAATACTAATCGATTAAATACTAAAATGGTGAAAGTTGATCAACCAAGTGAAAAAAATGCAATCAAGACAATAAAAGACAGAAATTTTTTTTTTTCAAGTTTCTCACCTTTTTTATCTTCATTGTCGCCGTCGGTTTTTTTATCGGTGGGTGCTATCTCGGCATCCATAACAGACAATTCTTCTACAATCAATTCTGGCAGTTCATATTCATCTGTAAATTACTCATCCAATTCAAATTCTTTTCCTTATGTATTCTCATCATTAAAAGCTGTTTCAAACCGCTCTCGATCCGAGAAAGATGATATTAATCGAAAAATAGTTAAAAAGTTTTCAAAAGAACTTAATTCTCTATCTATAAATCAAAACAAATTTTCTTCATATATAAAAGGGCTTGATACAAGTGAAAATGTGAATAAGATCGATTATGACAACAAAGTGATAAATCATATATTTGCCAAAACCA
This sequence comes from Acarapis woodi, assembly GCA_023170135.1. NCBI lineage: Eukaryota > Metazoa > Arthropoda > Arachnida > Trombidiformes > Tarsonemidae > Acarapis > Acarapis woodi. The sequence goes on from BLXL01010244.1 coordinate 17,536, forward strand.
AAAATAAGTATAATTATTCAAATAAGTTTAGTAATCAAAATTTTAGTTCATCTACGCTAAGTGACCAAAAAAACAATAGTTCTAATAACAGACAAAAAAAGCAACCATTTTTACTTTATCATAAATGTTCAGAAGGTTATCTACAGATGAATGTTGATGATAACTTAAATACTGGAATGGATCCAGATTTACTTTCAAAATCAGAATTCATAATAAACTATCTACCCAAATCTCATAGACATCAACTACAAATACATACTAAACTAGGAAAGTATCTCTGTTTCAATGGTCAAGGTAAACCTAAATTAATGGTATGTTTTATTTGAATAATTCATTCAGACTATAAAAACATAAATAAAATTTTTTATTCTCAAATCTTCATCGAATTTAGATATTTAGAAGTATTTCTCAAAAAAAAAAAACGATTTCCAACAATTTGCAAAGAATGATTCAATATACATTGTAAAATACGAATAATTAGAAACTTTTTAGAAATTTGCCTTTGGTGAAAAATTGTTTGAAAAAATTGATTTTTTTCATTACCAAGGCTATTACAAAACTCAAGACAATAAAATTCTTTATAGTTTTCATACTTTGAGACGAAATAATTTTTCTTACTAAATCTTTAGAGAACTAAATTTAAATAAAATAAACATTTAATAAAAATCACACTCATTCAAATACATGTCGAGTAACATTTATGTAACTTTTTAATAATTTTCTTACTTGAGCAGTAAACGTTATTTTTCATAATTTAAACATCTATTTTGATTGATACCTTAGGCTGTCATTAAATAAATTATTGAATCAATCAATAAGGTTATTCTTATTTAATATTTATGACTATAAGAACCTAATAATAAGGTTAACTATTTTCTTGTCAAACATTGTAAGTCAATGAGATTAGTCAAGCGGTCTAATTAAATAAACAAATTTATCAATAGATGCGCAAACAAAACTGCAAAACCTCTGCAAACTTTTTTTCTTTTCTTTGAGTTTAAGTTTATCATGATCAGAGGTTTGAGGTAGGTGGCCAGCAAAATTATTTTCAACTACTTCAAAATTTTTTTTATCGTTCTTAATCACATATAACTATAAAAATTTAGTTTTATATAAAAACAATTTATAAATTATTTTTAACTGGCAATATTTACACAATCTCATGCACCTACAGGCTACATTCGTCACTTATTTAAACCTGTCATCGAAATTTATTCCAATAACCAAAAAGCCAAGAATTTGATTTTTTAAAATATTTAAAAATTCATAAACTTTGTAAAAAAAAATTTAAATTCAAGTTCAAATTTTAGTTTTGAAGGCGTTTTTTCAAATTTTTTATTTTTAAACTTTTTTCAAGCTTGGTTTCAATACCATATAGTATTTATTGTACGTATTTTTGTTTTGAAACGAAAAATAACTAAATTGATCTTACTTATTAAGGTGATTGAAATTTGAAATAAAAAATTTGAAATCAAATTTTTTAAAATTCATTTTGTCTTTATCAATTAAATGCAACAAATATAAAATTAAAATAAAACTAAAAAAATAAAGTGCATAAATTTTAAAATTTATTAAAAAACACAACTTATTGGTCAAAAACTAATTAATTATAGCATATAATTTTAAGAATTCTTTTTAAGTCTTAGATAAAAACTCTTTTTAAAAAAAAATACTGATTTTTGATTATTTTCTTTTCTAATTTCGAAGAATGGAGTTCACGACTTATTGTGCACATTCGATATAGTTTATCATCAAAATGAATTCTTCCAATTAAACAGTGTTGTGAATACGAATTGGACTTTGGGTTTCAGTCAAAGAGGTTTGCCAATAAGAGCGACTAGTCATATACGTAAACGTCATAAGAAGATACTAAACAAATGTACTTTATTTATGCGACATAGATCGGACAAGCAGTTGTTACAACGTTTGGTTGATTTTAGGCGATATGAATTTGAATTGAAGCAAAAAATATTGGTTCATAATGCTCAGATCGAAAAAATTGTGAAAACAAACAACCTTCAAGATTCTCTTATCATGTCCAAGATAGAAAGATTAGGCTTACTAAATCGCTAAAAATATAAATCTTTGTTTTAGAATAAAATTTGAAGATTTTTAATTAATTTTCTTGACAGAAATTTTAATTCAAATCGTAAAAAAAAATTGTTTTTGAATAACAAATTGATAAATCCGAATGATATCTTGTTTTAAGCCACTTACAGAAATATAAATTTTTTTAAAGTACACTCATCAAGTATTAATATTCTGGTCACTTAAATTTCATCTTCAATCAGTATTAAAACGAAATCTAAAAATATTTTATTAAAAATAAAAGAAAATAGAAATTTTAATCCTAAATAATAATTCGTTTGAAAGCAATTTCAAAAAATTCGCAATATTTCTTGAACATTTTTTGTTTTGTGAATAAGGTCCCATTTGTTTATCAGCGAAAAACTGACGTACTAAATTAATTTTCTTTTTGTTTATTTGATAATCCTAATTAAATTCAGGTCAAACACTAAACTATTCATAGGTTTATTTTTTTTTTTAATTTTTTTATTGTAAATATAAATACTATTTTTAATACCTAAATATGTGCTGTTGCATTTTTTTCTTTTTTCTGCCATGTACTTACATTACTTTGTATACATAAATATTGAGTTTGAGAAAGATTTTGTTTTCAATATTTTAATAAAACATTACATTTTAAAATTAATGTCTTCATTTGAAATTTTTAGATTTTTTCAGCAACTTAAATTATAAATGTGGTATAAAGTAAAAATAATTATTATAAATTGTCAAACTTATTATCAATTAATAATTCGGCAATAGTTCATAAATATCTCATCATTCTTTATGTAATTGAATGAATAGAAATTTTCAAGTAATTATGAACATTTTTTTTTCATATAAATTTGAATCGGATAAGATAAAAATATATAATTATTGATGTTATATAGCATATATAACTATTAGATTATATACACATACAGAAAATTTGATTTTGAATTTACAACATAATATTACTTTATGAAACTTAAAATTTTTTAAAATAAATAAAATTTTGTAAGGTTGTTGACTTGTGTGTCTTCCATTCAGTTTTAAATTTAACCACTTAGTTTTGAGTTTCGATTTTTTTTTTAATTTTTTTTACTTTTAATCAATAGATGCCTATCACTTGAATGAATCATGATTTTGATGAAAAAAGCTATAAATATTCGATAGAAATTTGATTGAATCTATTTAAATGATCTACAACAATAATAATATTTTCGATTGCTTTTATCCTTAAATTACTAAAGTGTGAATATGATTTGAACAAATTTTGATGCAGAAAATTTTTCCCTATTAGCAAGAGGCAATTGAGAACAATGATAAATAGGAGATAATTGGACAATGATAGAAAATTCTTGAAAAATTTCTTTGGGCATTTGAACAAGACAATTATATAAGAATTTTAAGTCCAAAATTTAGAGAATAAAAAAAATGTTGCGAACAAAAGTTTCTAATTCTAATTTAGGTAAATTTTTGGCGAGAAAGATGTAATATTACTTTTTTTTTACACATGTTGAATATACGATTGAATTTTTTATAGCAAATAAAAATATATAAAACTAATAAATTTAAGAAAAAACAAATGCTCAAGTGATACATCGAAATTCCGAAATTTCACATGCAAATTAGATTCATCAAAGATAATAAAATAATTGACTTATCTTTAGAATATATCTAATAAATTTGTTTATTAATTTAATTGCATCAAAAATTTTTAACACCCAATTGTTATCTGAAATCGTCAAAAATTTCAAAAAATTCGGTATTCTGGATCAAAACTTGGAATAAATTTTAAATCCTATTTTTGAATTCAAACTTCTAAGAAATCATTTCGAAGAAAATTCTTAAAGCTTTAATTTAATACCTCAATAGTATTAAATGTGTGAACATCCAATAAAAATTTTTATGATTCGAAACTCAAAGTTTAATTTCAGATTACGAATTAGTTTTAAAAATACGTACAAAGATTCAAATCTAATTTTTTGATTTGCTGTCACGTCTGTTTATTTAAAAGAATAAATTTTTTACATTTCAAAGAAAAATAATTTTCAAAAGTTGCAAGACATTTATTTCAAATTTTTTTCTTGACTATGATTTATGGGTCATAAATTATAAAATTAGAAAATATTGTTATATAATACAAAAAAGAAATAATTATTATTAAACTCTTTAAGGCGAACCAAACTAGGCAATTCTTCGTGTTATATTCCACATGGAGAGTGTAATTTATTAAAAAATGAATTTTATTTTATGATTAGTTTTAGCCGTTCAAAATTTGTGCATCTGACAAAGTCGAAAATAAACTTTTAAACTGATTTCAAAAAAAAAAAGCGTATCAAAGTATCTTTTAATCTGATAATATAATTTGAAATCTTATAATCACATCATAAAAATTCGTTACTTAAAGTTGTATGTGTAAATATTCACAACAAAATAGCATAAATATAGATTTAAGGTGCATGATATCTTCATTATTATTGTGACTCCTTGAATGTAGCAAACAATCTTTAAAATAAATTTAAACTCCCTAAGGTTTCAACTTAATATAGGATAATTGCTAAAGTGAATATGCAAGGAAAAAAATTTGAAAAAAGCATCCGTAATCTCGATGCAAGGATGGAAATCACTTCTGTATAAATGCCTAACATTTTCAAATAAAATTTTCAAAACAGTTTTTTATAAATATTAAAGCCGAAAAGCAATTATTTACCAATTAGTCACACACTAAATTATCTACCGCTCGTGTAAGAAAACAAAACTTTGAATAAATTAACCGCTTCAAATTATTTTAACTAATTTCTCCACAGCTAAGTGAAAAACACTTTTAAGTTCAAAGTTGATGTAGTAAATCTAAAAATGACCTTTTTAATGATTTTTATTCTTCAATTTATAAAGTTGAATTTAAAATAACGAATCAACTTACTTCCATTAATGAATTATTTCTAGAAATTACTTTTTTTCTATTTTTGGCTGCATAATTAAAAAATTTAAAATTTTTAAAACTCGTGACCAAAAAATTAATAGGGGTCATTTTTAATTAGTAATTTTTCGTTTTGTAAATAAAATTTTCACTCTCTTTTGCCTGATAAATATGTTTCTTCAAGAAAATTTTTTAATTAAAAAAATCTTAAACTTTATTTCACAAAACACCGCTTTCTATTCTACTAGCAGGGTGTTTAATGAAAATCTGAGAAATTAATCAATTAGTTATCAATAAAACATGAGAAAAAGATTGCTTATTGGTTCTTAAATGTGTTTAAAAATATTAACGATGTAAAATGCAATTTAAAAGTATATAAAAAAAATTTCATATTTTTGATTCATAGATACATATAGTATTCCAAAAAAATAACACTTAGTTTTTATTTTAATTTAACACTAGCTAAGTTCAAGTCTTTCAATTTCTGAATTTTATTTTGCTTTAAATCTTATTCAATTCAGCGATATAAAACTTAAAGTTGTATCAAATTAAGATTGAAAAGTCAAAAAATAAAATTTTTCAAATTAAACCGGAACTAAATGCTTATAGTGTTAGATTACATTATTGAATAGAGTTCATGTCAAACAACCTATTGAGTTTTAATTTCAAAGAAAAAGACTACCAATGTCCACTCTTTTTTTTATGTTAACGTTTATGTAGTGTTTAACCATTGTTTGCGATTTTTTACCTTGTTCTTTGCATATTTTACAACTTTTAGTTATTTACAATGTGAACTTGAATTTTAGAAAATAAAACAAAATACACACAATTAAACATAAATCAATCTTAAACAAGAGGCTTGTACTCATTGTTAAATAAGATTCAGGTAAAATGTATTCAAAAGTTTATTTAAATTGAGCAAAACTTTTTCTAAAAATTGGTTTTAAAATGTAATGGTATCGAAATAAATCAAGAACGAAAGATGTCCAATTATTAAGAATATTTAAGCAATGTCCATTAAACAGCCTATCAAAACTAAATTTCAATTGATAAAATGGAATTTGAATGAGATCGAAACAAATTTGTTAATAAAAGTCAAATTTTAGGTAACTTAAACTAGTTTAATGAAGAGGCCACTTCAAGGGATTGTTAAAAGGAGAAAATTAAGAAATTACAAAAAAAAATCGCCCCAAGTTCTTTAGTCAAATTAAATAAAGGATATATAGGTAGCATTTATCTAATTTAAAAGCAGAATTGTGTATATAAAGAATTTTTTTCATACTCAAATAGATTATAGAGAACTTTTTATGAAATGTTAATAGAAGCGAACTCCCTAGCAAATAAAAGGCCATTCATTTGGGATAATTTTGCTAAAAAAACATTGGTTTTTTTTTTTGTAACAATAGAAGATGTTAAATTGGTGGCCACACACTGACTTTAACATTGATATTTAGTTCTATCAAATATATAAGCATATAAATTTTTGAATAAATTTCCTATTTAAACTCCTACACACTAAACCCAAACAAATTTACTAAAATTCTTAATAACTAATTTACTAAATATTACTTGTGATTTTCTTATATTTCCAAAAGTCAAGAGACTAAATGACCTGCTTTTTTTACTTGTTTTATGATTCAAATAAAATGTATTGTTACATTGATCTTTAATAAGCCGTCATATTTTATAAAAATCTTACTATTTTACACACATCTCTCNNAGTCAAGAGACTAAATGACCTGCTTTTTTAAGGTGTTTGAAGAGGCCTGAACCACCCTCTCTCTTACTACTCTCTTATCTAAAATTTGCTCAAGCTTAAGTAGCAGATGAGTAAAAGGATGATTTTTGAGCACTAAAGACCAAAAAAAACTTATTGCTTAGCGCAAATTGAATATTGACTTGAATCCAATTTTTACATTTGAAATAATGTTACATATTGAAGCAGTTCGTTTCAAAATTGAAATGAATTTTTAAAAATTTTTTTAATTTTAAACATTAGCAAATAAAATCATTTAATAGCTGATTAGCTTATGATTTTTTTTCTTTCAAATTTTTTGCTTGTAGTCCATACTTGTTAAAATTTTACATGATGAGAGTTAGCTAATTTATTAATATTACGTTGTACAATTACTTTTTGAATATTAATTACTTATTAGATATTTGAAGACAAATAATAAGAAACAATAATTTTTCTAATATTTGTTATGTAAATGATTAAAATTTTAATGCATTGCTTTTGTAATCTTTGAAATAAATTCAATGCAATTTTTCCGGCTATCTATTTTTATAGTTTATTTAATTTTCTAAAAGTTGGCTAGATTATGATTGAAATCTCATAATAAATTCAACATTTTTTTTACCCTTGACAACATCGCTGCCTTTTCTTCAGTCAGCAACAGAAATCATATATTATAATATTACAAAGATGTCAAAACGAAAAATTTTCTAACATCGGACAGTTGATCAAAAAGCAATGTGCAAATAATTTCTTTTTCATACTTGGAGTCATTGTAAAATTATTTTAAAAAAGTGTGAAGTTTTTCGAATACCTAATAAAATTCGAAAACTGACACGTTTTTTTTAAATTACTTAATTGAAAAAAATAAAGAAAGTAAAATAAATCAAAACTCTTTTTATGAGACAAAAAATTATAATATCTAAAAACTATATTTATGGCTAAAACGTAATTTTTCTCGCAAATTAAAAATTTTGAAATAAAAAATTCTTTTACAATGATTTTTTCAATATCAGTATCGAAAAATTTTTTTTTTTAGCTTTGATCAAATTTAATTTTGCGGTTTGCCCACGCAATGAAATCAATGTCAAGTTTAAACAAAAAAGCAATTGGGCAGATCATTTCAAACAAAAAAATATCTACTTTTAATCACGAAAAGTTAAAATTCAATAAAAGCTCATTTTCACACCTTAAATATAATTTTTCTCTGATTAAACAATTGAAACTTATGTATTTTTTTATCGGATAAATTAAAATAATAGTACTTTCAATAATTCTTTCTTGTAATTTTTTTGTTCAGGAAGATAGATCTTTTCAAATAAAAATTAATAAATGTGTGTGGTCTAATAGAATTACTAACAAATAGATTTTCAAATAGGGAATTGGGAAAATGTGGTTTATTAGACTAATAATACATATAAAAGACTAGATTTTCTCTTAAAGTAAAAATTAATTATTTGAATATTTTATTGAAATCATACCAAGTGATTGATCTACGTTTAGCACCTTTTTCAACTAAATATAACAATTTTATGAGATTTAAATTGATGTTTCAGATTTTTTTTTTTTTCATTTACTTATAAGAAATTTTATTTTATTAGATTGTATTTACACTATTTAAGATTTATTTTTATTAAACTGGAAAATTCATCTTGACGTTCGAAATTTCATTTTCACAAATGAGACTGGTTTAAATAGTGGAAGGTGTTTGCCGCTTGATGGATTACTTTGTGAATTAGCAATTATAAGTTTAAAATTGTGTTGAGAGAAATTCATTGCAATTTTAAATTATTGATAATCAATTTTAATCAATTGGTTTAACCGTTTATATTATAATGCATGTTTGTGGCTTGTATTTTAAATAAGTAGACATTATATTATAGTATGTAGGAGATATAGATTTAAAAACTATAGATTTTATGTAAAGGCATAAAATTTTATTGCAAAAAAAATGAAAATAAATCTGATGGACGTACTTGTAAAAAATGAACAATATATTCAAGTTTCAATAAAAGTTTTTTTAAAATATAAAGTTTATAAGTATAAAATTTAGAAAAATCACAAATCTTTTCAAGATAAAATAATTCAACAAGTTTTTTTTTTTGCATTCGATCAGTACACATTACATATTGTTCTGAATTGATTGATAATCTAAAGATAATTTTTTTTGAAAGGAAAAAGATTTGTAAATAAATCTGTACAATATTTTACCAAATTAAATAGATATTATATTTAATTATTATATCCCACCTTTTAAATAATTGCAACAAATTTCAAAGCATTAGTTTTGAGTTTAGTTGTTAATTTCTCCATTCGATAACTCTTTTGTTAATAAACTTTAAGAAACCAAAAAATTTTACTAGATTTTGTTCAAATTTTATTTTATTAGCTCTATTTAGTGAAATCATATTTACATATTGTATCTAATTTGTGAACAAACTGCAAAGTTATAAATTTTTTGGAGTTAAAAAAAAATTGAGAATTTGCAAATTCAGTGCTAAAAAAAGTAGACAAAAAAAAAATTTTGCTTTTAGCCGACTTAAATAGTGCCAGTAAATATTTAGTAAACACTTAGAAACTAATTGATAAAGTATATTCAAAAGAGACCATCATATTTTTAGAAAAAAAAATCATCTGCTTGAGCACCCATTAGTTCTAATCTATCATTAATTTTTGTCGATTACACAAATAGATTTAATAGGTATGAAAAAGATACTTATTCCAAAATTTTTTAATTTCAATTTTTTTTCCATGTAAAATAACACTTCATCAGTAATTAATTAGTTCATTTCTGTAAATTGTCATAAACTGCCCAAATTAGTATACCCTTTCACATACAACCTTTATTACTATTTACATAGTGAAGATTAATATAAACCTAAAGTTCGTGTCGGCATTAATTCGATTTATTTGATTGGGCTTTAAAATCAAAAAAATAATGGCAGCTGATTTGAATCTTTTAGATTTTAATATCTGAACTTAAATGGTTGGTGACCAATTATCTCTAATTTTCTGATTACTAAAACAAAAAAGTAAACATAACTTTGATTGATAAATAATTATAAAATGGTAAACTTTTAAAAATATATTATTTTGCTATTAATTATATAAATATTATTCTAATATATTTTTCAAATGAATTATATGTTTCAAGTAAAGCATTTATTTTTTTAGTAAGTGAAAATTTTAAAGTTTGAAAATTCTTAAATAGAAGCATTAATTAATATAATTTTGACTTTTTTAGAATCATTCTTCCAAATTAATATTTAGCTTTTAAATTTGTTTAGAAGTTTGTCACCTTTCTTCAAAAATATTTGATATTGAAGCAGACTGATTTGATTGTATGCACTAAGTAGACACCTGGATTTTATTTTAATCTATTTTCTTATTGAGAATATTAAATTTTATTTTCCTTTTTTCTTAATCTAATCATTCTAAATGAAAAGTTTAACATAGTATTTTTTTTTTAGATTAATTTTTTTTTTAGGTTTAAAATCTATTGGAAGAAAATTTTTCTTTAAATTCTTGGCTATAAAATTACAAATTTTGAAGTTTCAAAAATTCATTGAGATATGATGGTGCCTCTAGTCTGCTAGCTTCGAATGATACGTCTGTTAATTTAAATTTATTTTTACAATATTAATTGTTAAATCACTAATAAATATTCAAAAAAAAATTTTATGCTTAAAATTGAATTGTGAAATGAATTCACGATTAACATATTTAAATTTGTTACTTAAATTGTTTCAAGTAATTCAAATATATAAAGAATCTATTTTTGAAAAATTTTAAAATGTGATCCTAAAATTTTTTTTTTCATAAATTTTTTAGAGAAATTAAGTGGCTTGGAAATTGTCCTTTTCTTCACAAGTAATTAAAGGCGAGAATAAAATCCGTTCTTTTAGGACCACCAAGTCAGAGGTGCTTGAGATCTTAATTTCAAAAAAGTACAGATAAAATTTTTTTTTTTTTTTCTAAAATACCATAGTACCACTTAAGATTCCTAATATGAGCATCTTAAAAGACTATTTTTGAAAAGTCCTCTTTTCTAGATATGTTATAAAAAATGTCACCATTTAAGAGCCATTAGCTTATCAACTAAGAGCAGCATTGTACAAATTTTTTTATTTTTGATTTCTTTTCAATAATGAATAGTTCAGAGAGATGTGTGTAAAATAGTAAGATTTTTATAAAATATGACGGCTTATTAAAGATCAATGTAACAATACATTTTATTTGAATCATAAAACAAGTAAAAAAAGCAGGTCATTTAGTCTCTTGACTTTTGGAAATATAAGAAAATCACAAGTAATATTTAGTAAATTAGTTATTAAGAATTTTAGTAAATTTGTTTGGGTTTAGTGTGTAGGAGTTTAAATAGGAAATTTATTCAAAAATTTATATGCTTATAT